>JABANP010000175.1:0-97234 GCA_013115135.1 Perkinsus olseni | reverse complement strand
CTCAATCCCGGATCACTTCTCGCCAGAAGTCCCTCAGCCGGCCCGACGTCCCTCCGGCCCTCACCACGATCGACGCGAAGGCGGCCCTCCACAGCGGTCGAATCTGGCGGAAGTGCCGCAGCTTCGTAAGGCAGCAGGAGTTACGTTTGGAGTGGTATTGGTTGATGCTTCAGGGTATCCTCTTCCCCCAGTACGTCGAAGAATGGGCTGCTATCATGCAGAACTTCCTCGTCTGTTTTTCGTGTGAAGCAAGCTTGAAGCCAAGATACGTCCTGTGCCTGGGAAACATCATAGCGGTCGAAAGGGGGCCCTCGACTAACGACAACAAAGGCGATCTTAAATTCACAATATGGTAGGTCGACCTGAAAGCTCAAGGGTCGGGTAATTTAACCATGAAAATTACAGATTTTTTCCCGCGGGGCCTTTCTCCTCAGCTCATCCTAGCCGACTCCCGCCACAGCGAAGGTCGTCAATAATCTCGTTCTTCTATATTTATTCTCGTCATACTCGCTCTTGCCCGATGATGACGAGGAAGGGCAACCGTCGTCTGGCTGCTGTTAGCTCGTCCTCATTCACGTTCACTACGTCACAGTTGATTCGTTCGTGAAGATTCCGAGTGATTGGGGGCGTTCGATCCGCCCTCTCCGAGTCAATTTTCAATATTTTGTACATCTCTGTCCCAACCAGTTCTCGTCCTGCAGTTACCCTCGTGGAGGTGCTACTACACCAGTCACCACCGTAATCGAGTTCATGGCGGGCTCCCGGCAGGAGAGGGAATCCTGGGTGGCGGCCTTGGCGACGGCGACTGCTGACCTCAATGGCGAGCGTTTCGCTCCCTTTGTGACTTTGCGAGCGTACAATGGCATGGTTGAGCGGACGCAGCGAACTGTGGAGAGAATTTCGGACGAACTTGATGAAAAAAATGAGGAAGATCGAGAAAGGTCTTTGAGGTTGGTCGAAATGACCCAGGAAAGATTCACGCGAAGATTCGCTTTCCTCGCCTGGGTGCGCAGCATAAGAGTGGTGGCGAGGAGCCGCGAGCTGGTAGGGTGTCAGCGACTTTGTCATGCCTTCGAGACGGCCGTAATAAGAAGGAAGGGCAGCGTGTTGGGAGTGCTGTGTATTAACGCTAAGTCGGCTATGGTGGAGGAGAGGGCGTTGGGTAACTGCAGCAGGGTCTTGGGCGAGGCTCTGATTCGGTACGCGGACAGGCTTTCGGTGGCTAGGAGGGGCGCTCTGGAAAGAGTTGCTCGAATTGTGGTATGGAGGGGCTTGGGAGTGGGCTTCCAGGCTCTTGCCAGCGAGAAACAGAGGTTGGTGGAGGAGGAATTGAGAAAACGCGAGGGAGCAAGATTTATGGGAACGTGGATGAAATCAGTAAGTGATTTTGTAGTAAGAATTCTGTATCGTGCTCTCCCAGGTCTTCCATCGTAGTGCTCTATACCGAGCCCTCTACCGGCTTCGGCTTTCCACTCTAGTTGGCCGTCGACCACGTCGACTCACCGTCTGTCGGGCGCCCGGGGTCGTTTGCCTGCCGGACCGGGAGAGCTCTCGGGTGAGTTCTGCACGCTTGTGGGTGGCTGATGGTCATTGCGATCGTTCAGGTTGCTCAGGCGGACAGCTCTTTTGTGGATTCTGGAGAGGAGGAGAAAGGGAAGGTGCGGTTCGGAAGCAACGGTAAGGGCGAGCGGGGTAGTGATAGTGGCGCTGAGGAGGGCGGCAGTGGGGTGGCGACTGTTACTGAGAGAAAGGAGTCCGTGGATGGTGATGATTATGATGAGCAGCAGCTGGCTGAGGGTAGTGAAGGCGGGAAGGGGGATCATGGAGAAAGCGAGGAAGTCCAGGTTGATGAGTTGAAAGAATCCGGGGTTGATGCTTGCAAAGAATCCGAGCTTGAAGGGAATGGGGAAGCGAGTTACGAAGCTACCGGCGCAGAGGCGGTAGAGAGCACTGGGGATCGTGTTAGTGAGCAGGAAGCTGCCGAAGGAGTACCGCTACTACTGCCAGCAGAGCCCGACACGGTCAAAGCTGAGGACTCGAAAGCAACCCATGATGCCGAGAGGTCGGACGGCGGACCACCTGCTGCCCCCCAGATACCACCATTGTATGGGACGATACCCTTCATGGATGAGGTTATAATGGATGTTGATAAGATGGTAGCAGGCCTGCCTGCTGATGATGAATCCGAGCCGCCCTCGCCTCACAGCCGCTCTCTAGCGGCTAGACCGGTTCCTAAGCCGGGTCATCACATCATTACTGCTGATGCTCCGGGAGAGCTCAAGTTGAAGTTCTTCTCATTTTTCGGGGACGACGAAGAGGAGGAAGCAGAGAAGAGCACTTTGACGGCGGCCAAGCTGGAGGCGGTGGAAGAGGATGATGGTTCTTCTGTTGAGGGTATCACTCGCCGAGTGGTGGAGGCGTTGGGGCGGGACGTGGTAACGCCGGAGGTGTCTAGGGTTGAGGAGGGGAGGGAAGGATCGACTCTGGATACTTCACAAGGGGTGGTTACCGAGAGTCCGAAGGAGCCGGCTAGCGATGAAGAGAAGTCCTCGGTACTGTCTGTGGAGGCTGAGATGATGGACGGGGGTGATGGGATGGGAGCAGAAGGCAGCGTTGAGCATGCTGAGGGGGTGCAAGTCGCACGGGAGAATGGTAAGATTATCTTGGAGTCAAGCGCGCAAGATACAAAAGAGGTTGAACGGAGCGAGCATGGGGTAGTTGGCAGTGTTGGTATAACAGATGGCGATGGCCCTTCCCCTATGCCGTCGCCCTGCGTCGAACCAGCGGCATCCATAAAGCAAACTGCAGCCCCTGAGTCGTCCTTTCCTCCTGCTGCTATTAACAATTGGACGACCGGTGAGGAGGACCGCCCCCCTACCACTCCACCACGGTGTCAGAGCATGGGGATACTTACCGAAAACGAGAGCAGATCATCAGTCGTTGAGGAAATGCAAGATGAGCAAATTGACCAGTTCGAGAAAAGAGTGCCTGATGCGGCTTTCAAGAGGCATGCGGAGGTGCCCCCTCTAGCGCTGCAGGGAGTGGCTACGGAGAACTCCTGTAAGGTGGCAACACTGCCGCCTCCTGCTAAGGACTGGGAAACGATCGAATTCACAGACTCTTCGTCTGACTGAGGTCCTCCTCTCATGATGGCGGCCTTGAATACTAGGGCTGCCAGTTGAACCCTAGAGTGTCGCTCCATGCGATTGTTTTGATGCCATCACTGCATGAGCTTGTGCCTCCTTCTGTTGTCCGTTGTTATACATCCTGCCTTGTGTTGAAGTCAGTGTCACGATTGACATGTACGCCCAAAAGCGCGCAGATTCGATCGAACGTAATTCACTACCTCGTATTTAGCCCTGGCATTCGATGTAGCATGCATACATGTGATAAGACCATTCTTTCGCATCGATGTCATTGCGACAATGAGTTGGTCATTCGTAATCGACAGCGTCAGGATTCGAACATGCGCGGGCAGAGCCCAGTGGATTTGTAGTCCTCCTCCTTAACCACTCGGACACGCTGTCTCAGACTCCAATATCATGAACCGGTCGCTACCGGACCTGGCAGTTGATATCAGAGCAAGAGAACAGTTCGTCGACAACGAAACAGTTCGCCGATAGCAGAACAGTTCATATCCTCTGAACAGGGGCCGGTCCGTGTCTCAGGACCAGGGAGCTCAGCCTTCTTCAAAGACGGTAGTACATGACTAACTGATCGATGGCACGATCGGTAGTCATTCGGTACGTCATTGTTCATAGTCGGTACTATATCGTCTTCTACGCAATTTGTAGAAGGGCAAACTCCCTTCTAAGTGTCCTCTTGGGCCGAAAGACTACACAACCCCCTAACCCCTCTTACTAACCATTCAACCTAACGCCCCTAACGGTTGTGTTAACTGAATCCGAGCACTAGAGTCGCCACTAGTTCATATACGACCCGAATCCTACAACATTGCTCAACCTCGAATGGTGTCGATAGGAGGTTGGAGCTCTTATCGCGTCTCATTCCCCAACGTATCTTAGAAGCGTGACTGAGGTTCAGCCATCGTATGACAGACACAACGGAAGCTTGTGTCATCATACGCGCTGATGATGGGCGAGCGCTCTCAAGCGGCCAGCACGTGTGTCACAAGAGCAGAACACGCGTACGAGGGGCTGGGCCCGACTTGGTTGACGTGATATACTAGAAAGTTGTCGGCTCTCCCTCCCTCCCGACCCGAACTGTGCAGCGTGGCCCCTCGTTCATTCAATGAACTTCATTGCCCAGGCGAAACCAGCCTACGAACGATGGACTAGGGAGGAGACGTTGCATTTGCTACGAGGAGTCCAACGTCATGGAATCGGAAGGTGGACGAAGATATTAAATGATCCCGAGCTCGAGTAAGTTAGCAATCGCGCGTCCATCTCAACTTCTGCCTTTTTCTAAGGTTCGCCGCGTGCAGAACTGGGGAGAAACTCCGTGATCACTTCCGCCGCCTCCAGAGAAAGGGGGACATCGTGGTCCAGAACATTGGTTCGGGCCAAGTGAGGGTTCTGGTTGAGTGAGGGTTCTGGCCGAGTGACTTAGTCGTGTACTTTCCTGTCCTCGAAAGTTAGATGTGTCGCGTTTCACAAAACCCGCGCTACTCTTTCAGTATAGAACACAAGACCATTCTCCTGGACTGCTGGGAGGCAGTGCCCATACGGGCTCTGAGGTTGCCAGTTACCAGGAAGTATAAACGGCACTCAACTCAATTACTCGTAACACTGAAACCACTGCCCAAGAGAAGCGGCTGTTGAGGGGACACACGTCACACTGCGATACAGTTAGCGAACATTCCTCCTGCACAGATTGTAACAAGAATATTCATTAACATTATCTTCTTCTCCACTGCTGTCAACACTGCACTACTTATTTTCGGCAGGCCTACCACTGCTTCTATGCCTCGGGAGACACGCCGAAGAGATCGTGTAGACTCTCCTTCTGGTGGATCCTTCGGATAGCGTCCGCGATGAGCACGGCGATAGACAGCTGCGTTAACTGAGCAGAAGATACCACTTGAGAAGGGGCCTGGCTGCAAGCCGCTCACCTTAGGGCACTCCTTAGAGTCCTCAGGGTTGTGCTGGATGCTATCAGTAACAATAACCTCTTCCAAAGGCGAGGCTTGGATACGAGCCTGAAGCACGATGAGTCTAGCACTCAGATCCCCCTGTTGTCTACTACCTTAGCCGGGCCGCTGAGCAAGCCATGAGTAGCGAAAGCGAAGACACGCAACGCGCCATGCTTCTTGAGCTCCCTAGCGGCCTCACACAGAGTGCCAGCGGTGTCGATCATATCGTCCACAATAATGCAGTCACTGCCCGCAACTTGGCCCACCAGATCCATGCGGGCAACCTGACGCGAGGAGACTCACCACGAGGAGACTTCAGGATACAACCACGCGGCCGTCCAACCTGATTCGGACGATCCCGCTGCTTGATGAGCATAGCGATGGCGACGTCCTCGATACCGTGGTTGATGAGGCCCTCCTGGAACTTACGGGCGCGATACACCCCACCTGAAGGGCATGCATCACGAGGCAGGCCCGAGCGGCAGCGCGCGACGTACCAGCATCGGGGGAGACGATAACCGGCTTCACAAGAGGCTTGGTGAGGAAGTACTCCAGACCGATCACTTGGGCCTCGAGGTTATCCACCGGCACGCGGGGTCCGAAGAATCCCTAAAGACCAAGCTCAACCTCAAGATACCCGAATCAAAATATATTATCATTATTAGGGCATCATCATAAGTTATAATTATAGAATAAAGCGATTATAGGAATTTGGTACTATAAGATATTAATTTAAAGCCGTATAGCACCCTACCTGAATCTGTCCACAATGCAGGTCCACTGCCACGACCCTGTCAACTCCCATAGTCTCCAGCAACCTGACCAACACCAGTATGAGGCCTCGCCATTGGTCGTGCGCACTACCTTGCCACATCAGCAGCAGAAATAGGAACCCGACTGCTCATCTTGCGATCTTGCCGAGCGTAGCCGTAGTAAGGCACCACCGCCGTAATCCGCTTCGCCGAAGCCTGCCAATGACTGTCGTCCAGCAGTCCTCCTCAGCAGATGGTACTACCCTTCGACAGGTCGAGATCATCAGCAGGAGCTCCATGAGGTTCTCGTTCACCGGGGGGGACGTGGGTTGGACGAGGTAGACATCCTTGCCTCGGATGCTCTCTTGAATACGGAGACTGACCTCACCGTCGGCGAAGCGACCGAGGGACACCTTGCCCAGGTGAGTGCCGAGATGCTCGCAGATACTCTCGGCCAGCTTCCTGTTGGCACTACCTGGCACCGTCCAACATCATAATTATCTCCCTCCAGTTATCTACCATTTAATTTTACTAATAATCACTAACCGACCAGGAGAAGGTTTTCGAGTCTATTACAAAAAGGCGTTCGATAAACCAAATTCTGAAACGATCGAGCGAATCGATTCTGGAAGCGCTCCATTTTACGTGTGAACTAAGTCGTCCGATTCTACACCCATCCTAAAGTCTATCTAATAGTAATCATTGCTTATTAAAGTATAATAATTCTGTTTCCTGTAATTCTGTTTGCGGCCCAAAAGGAGTAAAAGTCAATTCCAGAATCGATTCTGAGTTTTAAAAATACTATATTGAACGTCCACCCACGCTGGAAGGCGCCTGAATTCTCTCTCCCGCCACTACCAGCGAAAACGGTGATCTCCTCGTGATGCGGTTCACCCTCATGCGGCTTCTGCACTGGTTTGTTCTCCTTGCTGCGGTACCTGACCTCATTCCCGTTAAGGCTAGTACACGCAAGAGAGGGCTTCTTACATAGGGTCCTCCTTGGAGACAGTCGCCGTCTCGCACTGGCTGACACGGCTGCTGAGCGAATTGTTGACAGCAAGGCCACCAGCGAACAAGGCAGCGCTTCCGGCGAATATCATCTAAAGGATACCATAAAACGCCCTCCTCTTTCTGGGAATCTCACCGCTAGGCGCTTCCTGTTATTATCGGCCGTCTGCCGCCAGCCGAACCTGGAGGATGCTGCTGCTGAGGACGCTGTTGTTGCTCTGGTGGAGAAGGCTCTGAGGGCCGGGGTGGCCGCGGCGAAGGGCGCTGCAGCCAGTTTCAATCCGCTTCGACTCGCTAGCATGATGTAGGGGTATCCGAGAGGTGCTCACTCCGGTCGAGGGAACAACAGATTATCAACACTCCTGGTGGGAAGACTTAAATCAACCCCTTCTGTATCTTCCAAGGTCGACAAAGATACCCAAAAGATTCTCATCACAGTGCGAGCTGAGATGCTCAGCCGATGGCCGACTTTCTTAGAGAACGCGTTCTAAGCCACTAGTCAACTGCCAAACCTAAAGCTCGCCCACAGGAAGAAGCCACCATAATCTTGCAAATTCGGAGAAATTGCGAAGCTATTCGCGCTCGCCATGTCAATCGATTACCTTTCGACGCAAGGTCGAAGTAGGGTCGAATGAATCTTCGAATACCTTTTTCCCGCTCAGGCCTTATACATCTTCTTTATCAGAATCCTCAGCATCCATGCCTCGCGAAACAGGCCGACCGTATCGTGAAGAAGACTTCTTCGATCGCCCACCCGAACGCGTGGAAAGGGACCACTACGACCCTGGTCACCACGACCCAGGTCACCACGATACTGATCACCACGACCCAGGTCACCACGACCCAGGTCACCACGACCCTGGTCACCACGAGCTGGAAGAAGCCGCTTTCGACCTTTTCCGGCGTATCCTTTTTCCCGAATCACACGAGGATCATCCTGGCGAGCACAGAACAGAGCATCTTGCCGAAGTCATGAGGCTATTGGACCATCTTGGTCACTCTGGGGATTTTAACGATGTCTTGAAGGAAGTTGAATTTTACCATCCCGGATTCCTGGAGAAGTTGAGACATGAGGGCGCTCACGATTATGTTGATGGGCTTTATAGACGACACACGGAAGAGTCGTTCAATCCTGGCGACTGGGAGTTCGACCATGGTCATGGTCACGAGCATTCTGATCGAGGTAACGACCACGATGAGGACAAGCGAGGCAAAGTTGAGAAAGAATCCTCTGGAGCTGATAAAGCCGGTCAGAAGGAAAAGGACAGGGGACCGGAGAAGGAAAAAGGGGACCATCACGAGGACCAGCATTGGTCGCATTGGACGGAGGACCATCCTTGGGACCACGGAATGGACGACAAATTTTGGGCGCATAGAATGGAAGAGCATCCCTGGGGACATGAGATGGAGGGCCATCCCTGGGCAGACCATCATTGGTGGCCAGAAGTAGAAGGCCGCCCTTGGGGACATGAGATGGAGGACCGCCACTGGGACCGTAGAATGGAGGACCATCCTTGGGACCACAGAACGGGAGACCATTCCTGGGATGACCACCGCTGGGACGACTACCACTGGGACCATCCCTGGGAGTATAGGGAGTATGACCACCGCTGGGACCACGGTATAAGAGACGACCACTACCCGGACCATGGCAAGGAGGACCACCGCTGGGACCACGGCGTTCAAGATGATCACCACTCGGACCATGGCAAGGAGGACCATCATTCTGACCACGGTATGGACGACCACCGCTGGGATGATCACCGCTGGGACCATGGCCAGGAGGACCGCCACTGGGACCACGGTATAAGAGACGATCACTACTCGGACCATGGCAAGGAGGACCACCGCTGGGACCACGGTATGGAGGACCATCGCTGGGACCACGGTATGGAGGACCATCGCTGGGAGCCAAGGAAAGATGACTACCATTGGGCGCATGAGGAGCATCAGAAGGATCATGGTGGTAAGCACCTCAGTTTGCTAACTCGACAGCATCTTCACACGGTCCTCCGAAAAATCATGAATTAAAATGCTTGACTTCTTACCTGGGTAGTAGAGCATCCTTAAGAGTGTGCCCGAGCTCGCTACCAAAAGACTCATTGTTAAAGTGGGCCCGGAAGGCGGAGGATTGTCTTCGCCGCCAATGGCAGTTTCTATTGGCGAAAATGGCGTACCAATGAATGGCCATGAACTTAGTCAATCAATCGGTTTGGCAGTTCTGATTGACCATTGGATAGATAGCCAAAAAAGTACAGGATAGGGCGGCCCCTCCGGGTCTCGAGGAGCGCTTGGCGTGGTAGCGTCATTCTAGTGGTTTGTGGGAGAATCTGAGCGAATGATAGCCACCACAGAAGGACTTATTAATCACTGGGCGAGCGTAGTGGAAGTGTCTAGCTTCGTCTGGCTCAGATTCACACTCAAGGGAAGACGCCCACGCTCAGTATCCAGCCCCCTCCCGTGCTGTAGGGGTGGTCGATGATGAGGACGGGAAGGGTCACGGCACCTCTGCCATGCCCGCTCGTACGCCCAACAACGACAGGAACAACCCAAGATGGGTACCGATGCAGCAAGGATGAGCTGACGATAGGCCCACGCCCTTCTCAGAACGCTGGCCTGCCACGCAGCCCTCCAACCGCTGTCAATCCGAAGCGATTGGCCCAGAGTATCACTTACTCGAACGACGCTAGCGGCCGGGCAGTCGGGACCAACATCAAGCAGTCTACGATGGTCGTTTTCATAGGAATCGTAAGACTGCAGCCCGCGCTGACGGTCGTGCTACTTTCGTTGATCAGATACTAGCTATCATTGTGCTGATCCGAAGGGTGAGTCTATTGCAGCGCAAAGATTCCCTCGTGGTTATCCATGCGCGATTCAGGTGAGGTCGGCATCAGCTGGCATCAAGGACGGAGGGTTCACGCGAGTATGAAGGGCTTTTGCCTCCATGTTCTTTCCTGTCATGTCCACGCTGCTGTGAGTGTTATTGTGACGATCATTATCATCGTCGATCGAGGCTCGTGTTAAGTAAAGCTAGTCACTGGTCATCGTTTTTGACCGCTCAGTTCTAGCGACATCCCAACGGGCCTTACCAATCCCTCTGAGTAAAACCACCCTGATTGAACCAGGTGTCACCCAGAGTGTGCCGCCACCCGGTAGTTGAGACAAATCGAATTGATGTCTTTGGGAGCAATCCAGGAAGTCCTCTACGAACCTCAATCAAGCACTACTGCATTTTCTTGTTGTGGACAGTGTATTAGTAGAACGCAACGTGTCTATGTTATTCTCATACTGAACGAGACCTCAATGAGGAGTAGTTGATAGAAGGCTGAAGTTGATGACGGGACGCCAGTATGATGGCGCTTGTCAGCACACAGTTTGATTGTGCCCTGTCAATTGCGCAGCCTACTGATGTGGTGGTGTCCTCCTTTTCCTCAGCTCGTGAGATTGTTGGTAGTAGAATGTAGCGCGCCAGTATCCGGACAGGAGCCTTGGATACTCATGATTCCCACTCAGTTAGCAATCAATGTTCGATGTGCCTTCTTTGTGGTCTGGACTACTCCTCCTCACACAAAGTGCTGCAGCCCCAGTCGTTCTGAATGCCACTTACACGCTGAGCTCCCCGATACAACCGAGTGACGGTCTTTCCTTGGTGGAGATTCTCTGGTCCGCAGACCCTCCTTCTATCACTGGTCCTGATATCCTGTGCAAGTGGAGGGACCTCAGTGTTGGTAGCATCATCGAGGTCAACGGGACTCGGTCGGGCCTGTCTCGGGCGGCCTGCCCTCTGCCCTTCGTCAATGGTACGGTGAGAGATTTCCTACTGACTGAGCTTGCCCTCAATGGCTCCTGGAGCGTACGCCATGAGGATGGGCAACCGAGCGACCACAAGACAGTACGAGTCTTCGACGTGAACACTACGGCGAGTAACCTGACCAGCTACCCTGTAACCATGCCTGATCGGTCTCTGCCAATAGTGGACAGTGGTTATGGTCTTCAGACAGTTCTCGTCATATCCGGGCCCTTCTCCCCCTTCGTAGGGGCTTGGTCCCTCGGCTGCGGCTTCGACCGTATTTCTGACCCGCAGCGTGAGGTCCTGGTCGAGGGGCGCCCGAACAGCAACTTCACTGAGCTCGAGTGCCTGTTGCCTTACAACTACAGTCGCCATCAGTACGCTTCCCACTTGCACGTCATCGCTATGCGCAGTGGGGAGGAGCTGGCCCGGCTCTCGGGTGCAAGCCCTTTGCCCCTGTCAACTGAGGAGGTCTTCACAGTGCTGGGTGCCGCCCCAAGATGGGGTCTGGTTGGGCTCAACCGCGAGGTCACCGTTTCGGGTCGCGGCTTCCCTCCGGAAGGGTACGTCGGGCTGCTGTGCCACTTCGAGGGTCTTGGTTACACCCGAGCTGTCCGGATCAACGATACCGCAGTGTCCTGTCCAACTCCAGAGAAGGGTCAGTCCCCGGGAGTTGACAGCAGGCTTACGATCCTGTACGACGTTCTGGTACCTCAGCCGACCAACTGGCGACCCTCCTCTATTGCAACTTCCTTAGCGCTGTACCCGACAGCGAGCTACGACCAATTCGAAGTCCCCTCAGTCCGTTCCTTCGCCCCCTCCCTCAAATTCCTCTACCCGGTCTCCCATAACAGCACCAGGGAACTACGCCTGATTCACTCGTCCCGCTTGCCACCGATCATGCTGTTGTCCAATCCTCTGTGGTGCGAGTTTTCTCCAAGTCTGGGGAGCCCGTCGCCTGTCCGAGTAGAGGACGACCAAACAGTATACTGTCCGGTGCCTGTCGTCCCAGCCTTGTCTAGTATCACGGCAATCAGTGTGCTTTATCGCATCAACGGAACCCATGTCTACCAACCTCGCTTCACCTCGGGAGATGTCGTGTCATTCGATATCGTCCCGCGGGCTCGCATAACAAGGCTCCTCAAGAACAGCTCCGTTGCGCTCCAGCTGACTCCTGCTTGTGGGCCGCCTGGGAGGTTCGTTGCCGAGGCTGAAGCAGTTAATGTGGCCTTCGGGGAGGACTCTTGCTCGGTCGTGCTGAGTCCGTTCGATGAGCTGCTCCCCGGTCGGCTCACGGCCCTACCGAGTGGTACGTACCAGTGCAACGCGCCCATGGTGTTGGCCTTGGCACTGCAACAGCAATTGGAATCTTTCCATTCCAATTCGAGCAACATATCCGCTCACCTTGTTATAGGCAAGTTGGCTGCCGTTGACCTACAGATGACTGAGGTAAGGAGCCTTCTACTGGAGGGTATAGCAGAGGTTCCTGTTAGCATAGCTAGAGGTGTCAGTAACCAGACTGCCCCTGCCTCGCCTTTGGCCCTCACCGAACACGCGGCTCGCCTACTGCATGAAAAGTGCGCTGATGGCTCCTGGGATGTCTGGCGGCGGGCATCGAGACGACTGGCCCCTAGGAAACGCTTAAAGCCGCGTCAAGAGCCTGGACACTTCGAGTATCCCTCTGGTGGTCGACGACGACTGCTGCATTCAGACGCCACCTCGCAGCCGGGGGACCCTTCTAAGGGCTGGCTGAAGCACAACGTATCAATAGAAGGGGTCATACCCGATTGGAGCCTCAACGCCGGCGGGGAGACGATCGTCCTGACCGGAAGATTCGTTGCTCCAACCCTCTTCAACTTCTCGGGATTGCTGGTGAATTTCGGTCGTGGCGGCCCTCGGGTAGCGGCGACCGTCGTGAACGAGTCAGCCATCAATTGCACAGTCCCTGCTATGCCGGACGACTTCTTCAAGACTGTGCAACTTAGCGTCACTGTTATCTTCCAGAGCCCGTTCAACAACACGCATGTGAACTTGACGGCCGACGGTCCCGGCCTGCTGTTCAGTTTTCTGCCGAACCTCGCACTTGGGAGTTTGTCTCCGCGCGCGGGTCCGCCTGGCGGGTTGACTAACCTCACAATGAGGGTCATGTTCTACGCTAACTTCTCGTCGGGCTTGGAGCGGGACCTTGGCCTTGATTTTGACTGTGCGGTGGGGTCGACGAGGACTCCTGCGAGATTCCAGTCCGTCGACCAGCCTGGACTGCCTCAGCTTGCTATGAATAGGAGCTATGAGGTCTCATGCGCTGCCCCGATGGCCGGCCCTAGACGGGACGTCTGTGTCCAGCTGGTACCGCGTGGAACGAAGTACATCATGAACCCAACGCAACCGTGCAACAACACCGCTGACTTGCACAGGCTGAGCTACAACTACTATCGGCAGGTGATGACCACGGTAGCTGATGCAGCATCTTAGACATCCCTTGCAGGTGCCTAGAGTGGACAGCGTGGCGCCTTCAGTCGGTCTGTTCGAGGGCGGAGCAGCCGTTGTCGTGTCCGGCAAGAACTTCCCTTCTAACGCTACCTTCCCTCACCTCCCTCCAGTCCTGTGCAAATTTGATATTCACACCTTCGAGGGAACGCGCCTTGACAACTCCTCGGTGCTGTGCGAGGCCCCAGCCGTTGCGTTTACGTGCAACACCACCAACGTGACCGTCGGATGCCTCACCGCTGATGACATCAGCGAGGGAATTGGGGTTCCGGTGACTGTGAGCTTCAATGGTGGTCGAGACTGGAGCTACAGGTGGGTTACCGCGCCCGAAGATCGTCTTCGAAATTCCTCGTTCTCCAGTTCAGTCAACTTCACCTACGCTCCCCGCAGCTCGATAATCTCGGTGTCGCCGACATTCGGACCGGTCACTGGAGGGACGAGGCTCACTGTGTCCGTTGCCACCAGGAAGTATTCCGTCCGGAACCTGTGCATTGGCGACCAAGTCGTACCGGTGACCAGCAAGGCCTCCGATGGTGGGATCGGCATCACGAAGTACGAAGGCATAGTATTGCCACTGCAGCGAAATGGTACGGGTCATCAGCTTTCGAGAAGGGCCTCGGTGGCGGTCTCCTTAGGCACTAATAATATCGAAGTTTGGACGGTTGGGGTATCCGCGATGCAAGACGATGGTCGCTGCTTCATGGGCGAGGGCAACTTCACTTACGTCGCCATGTGGAGGGTGGACGGGGTCGAACCCGCCCAAGGGGTCTTCCAAGACCTCCGAGACCCTGCAGCCCTGCTCATCAGTGGCAGCAACTTCTACATGCATGATGCCGCACTGTGAGGAGACCTTCCACGGTCGATAGCGATTATAACGCCTCCAGATGCCGCTTGTCCTTATCGATGATGGTTGACGCTGGGGCCCTGGGCGGCTCGGTTAGTAACACTTCCAATGCCTCGGCTGGGGTGCCACGCTACGGTGACACGTCCATGCGTGCCCTCAATGTGAGGTTGCGGATGACGGCCCTTCCCGAGTTCGTGATGGTGTGGTAGGCGTTCCTGTCCCAAAGAGCTTGCGATATCGAAGTGCCTGCCAGAGTGATAGACTGGAATCGTCTAATGTGTGGCCCTGAGTTTGGCGTCGACTTTATCGACCGGACGATAGCTTCTTGTGGCGGCGACCTGTTGGCCGCTGCCCTCTCCTCCGAGCCCAGGTACGGTCATCGGCGATGTTGTCCGATCGATGGTGTCCCAGGTACCTCATCGCCCTCTCTTCACTGTCTATGAGCATATCCGTGGCGTTGAATGGTGTGGACTATGCTGCGGCCACTACCTTTGACGCTGGCAAGGCGTGGGGCCTCTTCTACTCTGTCTTCTTAGCGCCACAGATCGTCGGCGTTATGCCCTCTCGAGGACCGGATGCTGGCGGGTAGGCCATACCTTCGGATTGTGAATTTCTCGATAGAAATTTGCTAACATCATACCATAATTTTCACTGTTCCCTTCGTTTGAGGCTCGATCGTATAGAGCAGACACTGAGAGAAGAGAGCTCACGTGAACTGTTTGTGAACTCCTGACGATTGTAGGCAACTGATAACTGCACTCTTTCCCTGATAAAAACGGAAAATGGGGTCAAGCAGTGGGAGTCTATTTCCAATAGTGCAGCATGAAATGTCATTGTTTGGTGACGGCTGGCCGTTTGATAGCCTACCACGGAATCAGTCTATATTAAGGTAATCTTTTACTTATCAATTGGTATATGCTACTGAAAGGCGCTCGTTTACCACTAGCCGAACGCCCATGCCAACCTGGTCCGTCTAGGTCTCGCGTGCCTATCAGGGCAGGAGTCCCTCCTCTCTTCAGATACCCCATACGCCTCGAGGTCACTGGATCGGTTGCATGGAGGGTTACCAGTTGCCGCTTCCAGCCAGCCGGGGACAGCGAGGGCACTCCCTTCGAGCTCGGCGCCTGGGTGGACGTCCCGGCCACACCCATATCGGACCGCGAAGTGAGCGATGGCTCTAAGTCATTGCTGGCCCTAGATCAGCTTACCGTTCTGACGGTCAGGTCACGTGCGTCGCTCCGCGATGGCACGTGTTGCCCGGCCAGAGTACAACAGATGTGAACGTGTCTTTGGAAATCTCCAAGACGCTGTGGACCAACGTCACTAAGTTCACCTATTTGAAGTCACCTGGTATCAAGTACATCAGCCCAGCTGAGGGCCCCTTTGAGGGAGGCACTCGAGTCGCTGTGTACGGTGAAGGTGGGTGGGGAGGGGGTCTGCCTCTTAGGCACTACGGGAGCTCAGGTTTCCACTTGTACGGTCCTGACTCCGCTGAGGGTCAGGGTATGAGTATATCTTGTATCTTTGGTCGAAGCGTGGTTGCGGCACATTACGTGTCACCGTCGGAGATTTTCTGCTACGCTCCGCCGAGGACAACGTCATCTAGCATGAAAGCAGGTCAGCAGTCTGTCAGTGAACTACCGATCACTTCCATGTCATCTCAGGCCACTACGTGAATCTTGACTTGACCCTCGACTATGACGCGTCCCACCCAACCCTCCGCATCCCCAGCGTGCCGATGATGTCTCTCTATCAGCAGCTCTTCTATTACAGGGTCGTTCGCTTTTCTATCACCTACGCCAACCCCCTCTCCGGAGCTCGGACTGGCGGCACCCTGGTCTCAGCGTACTCGGACGAGCCCTTCCTTAACACAGGCCTCCTTCGATGTGGTTTCGGTGGGCAGCTAGTTGCAGCACAACGCGTGTCCCCCTTCCGAATCGACTGTTCTACTCCGTCTGTGGGCGCCCCCGGTCCGGTCCCCCTCTCCCTTTCTGCGGACAATCAAAGCCTCACCGAGTTGACCGTGATAGACGCGGAAACACAGAAGAGAGTGCCCCTGTTATTCACCTACTATATTCAAGCGACGGTGGCGTCTGTGTCGCCGTCCTTCGGCAGCTCTGAGGGCGGCACGACGGTTCTGTTGCAAGGCTCTCACTTCGTTGACTCCTCCGACCTCTCATGCAGATTTGGAACGACAGTAGTCACAGCCACGAGATTTATATCGCCGAGCGCCATCCTGTGCGAGAGCCCGGCCCACCAGGTGGGACCGGTGGTCGTCAGTGTGGCCAACAATGGTCAGGACTTTGCCAGCGGCACGGGTAGACAGCAGCCACCGATGCTTCGGCCGAGCGGGCGTCTCAGGTACGGTCTACACGTATATGAACTCCAAACCAGCGTTCATCATCGAACCCTTCCTCGGGCCAATATCTGGCAACACTCGAGTGACCGTGCGGACCGCTGGCCAGGGGTCCATCCCGGCTCACATCTGGCGAGCTGCGTCTAGCAGCAGCTTTTGCAGCTTCGGGACGCTGAAGGTGAAGGCCACAGTGGATGCAGAAACAGCCTCTCTGCTGTGCGTCTCGCCTGAAACTGTTGAGCCCGGTGAAGTCCCTCTGCTGGTGTCTTTGAACGGCCAGGACACCGCGGATGCGACACAGAAGTATTTCTATTACTCCCCTCCCTTCATCACTCTCGTTGAACCCTCAATGGGCCCTCATGGGCAAGTGACGTACATCACCCTCACCGGCAGCAACTTCTTTAACACTGACATGCTCACGGTCATGTTCGGCGGGGTGTCGACCGACGGCCCTAGCACTGTTTTCGAGTCTAGAAGGGCAATCTGGTTGAGCGACTCCCAGATACAGGTGGACAGCCCGGAGCTGTCCCCGACTGGGGAGCTGCGAGTGCCTCTGTACGTGTCGAATAATGGTCAGAATTTTTCCCCTGAGGGCATAGACACCTGGGATGCTGATGATGACAGCCATGATGAACCGAAATCTCTGAGGTAGGGCTGGAACACCGACCCGTTTTCGCTTTCCTTGTTGGCCCCTTGCGCAGTTACTACACCTTCCACATGCCTGTCGCCGTCCGCAGCGTGTCGCCTCGCGAGGGAAACATGCATGGCGGCGGTCTGGTCTCAGTCCACGGAGGCCCCTTCCTAAGGACGCCAAATCTCCTGTGTTCTTTCGACTGGATCTACGTGGACCCCACTGTGGCCCGGCCCATTGTTGTCTCCGCCACTCAAGTCCTTTGCCCTGTCCCCGACATGTGGGAAGCCCGATCGGCCAACGCCTTGAGTCGGAGCGCTGCGCTGCGGGTGACCCTCAACGGCATCGACTGGAGCCTGTCTCATGCGACCTTCACGTTCCTCGCCATGAGCCCGCCAGGATACGTCACCCACCACGCCGACCAGTCGGTCTTCGCCGCCCAGATCCGTCCTTGCCCGCCGGGGTACATGTGCGAGGAGGGCGGTCTGAGCCACCCTCTGCCGTGCCCTCCCGGTTCCTATCAGCCCAGGGCTGGCAGCAGACAGTGCATCGACTGCCCCAAGGGGTACTATTGCCCCCTCACGCGGATGAATCGACCCGTCGTCTGTCCTGCTGGGTGGGTGTGTGACGAGGAGGGCCTTATGACGCCGTACAAGCGTTGCCCGGCAGGGTTCATCTGTCTAGAGGGAACCGCCACAGCCTCGGCCGCTCCAGTACAGACTACCCTTCTCGAGTCGAACAGCCCTGGTCTTCACACAGCCGGCTCCAACGCGCCGAAACTGTGTCCCAGAGGGCTCCACTGTTACCCAGGAACGTTAGCACTGAGGTCGTCGCCCGGCAACTTGAGCACACCACAGCCCTGCTTTCAAGGGTTCTTCTGTCCGCCTGGAAGCAGCCACCCTTATGGCGCTGGGGCATGCCCTCCTGGGAAGTACTGCCCCGTCCCTCGTTCGTCGGGTATAGTATGCAAACCCCGCTTCAAGTGCGGCCCGATGCCCGGCCAATTCGAACCCACTGAATGCCCAGCCGGGACCTTCAACCCTTACCATGGTCAGCACAACTGCACCCTGTGCCATGAGGGTGGTATATGCCCTCTGCCTCTCATGGACCGGCCCAAACCCGCCGAGTGCGGCTACGTTGCCGCGAGGAAGGGCATCAAGGTTCACTCGGGAAACGACCTGTGTCCGGCGGGAAGGGTTTGCGGTTGGGCCGTGGCGTCTACGACCGAACCAAAGATATGCACGGCCCTATCACCAGAGTCCACCGTCAATATATCCTCCCCGGAAGAATCGTGCCTGCCTGAGCTCGGACAAGCCTTTGTCCCTCGAGAGAGGTTTCGATCGAACCCATTCGCTGGACGGGTCGCCAACTCGTGGAACCAGTCCCTGGGGTTATGCTGTTGGGACTCGTCTAAGGTGATGCAGTTCCTCAGCGGCGTTGCCCTATACTATGAGGGTCTTCGAGTCCCCCTCCTCGACGAAGCCCGTGCAGCCTGGACGCTGGTGGAGAAGGTTAGACGACTGAACGAGCATGATCGTCTTAGAGACAGCGCCGCGGCTGGTTTTGATGGCTTGGAGATGTTGCTTAACTTCACTGACGACTCCCTTCGTCTGTCCTGGCGACTTCATTTATCTCGCGTGCGCCAAAAGATTCTCCTGGACATCGCGCGGCACTACTTCTTCAAGGGTCCCGAGCCTTGCCCTAAAGGCTCATTCTGTAACACAGGGACGTGCGAGGACCTCATGGCGGTGATATCCGACTCCGGTCAAACCGCTTCGAGAAGACGGCGACTCGCCACCGTCGACGAGACCAGCAGCATGGATGGAACCGCCCGAAGGAAGGCCTTGCCTGATGACGCTATCGAGTACACCAACTTGCCAAAGGCGGATATCGTCCGCATGTCGAGCGATGAGCAGGAGGAAGTGATGGTGCAGCTCGGTGTGGTCGTGGGGCCGCGGTCAACGGCTTTCCCGGAGGGCATCCGAGTGTTGCAGGCTGACGCCGAGGAGGTGCAGCAAATCTCGCTACCACCGAACCACCCTCTGGCCCTTCGCGCGCCCCAGCAGTGTCTGGCTGGCACCTACTGCAACGCCCGAGCCAACTCGAGCCTGGGGACAGCCCTATGCCCCACAGGTATGTACTGTTCCTCGGGCGCATCCGAACCTTCGCCGGCACCCGAAGGTGAATTTGTGGGAGAGATTGGCCGAGTGAGAGGGCGTATGTGCACGCCCGGGAAGTTTGCGCCCAACCCGAGCTCGCCGATCTGCTACCCATGTCCTCCTGGGTACAGCTGCCCTGACTTCGGTACCCGGACACCTTTCCTTTGCGCCCGAGGCACCTTTCGGCAGTCTTCGGGTGACGAGGCTGGTTCGGTGTTTGACGACGAGACCCCCGTCGTTGTGGGCGAATCCCAGAGCTCCTCGGACAGCAGCATATCCTGCAGCCCCTGTGTGGCAGGGACGTGGGCCGTCCTCAGAGGCACTGAAGACGAGACCGGCTGTGACCCATGCCCGGCCGGCCGGTTCTGCCTTGCCAAGACCGGCAACGTCAGTGAGACCAACCCCTGTCCGGAAGGCAACATTTGTGGCGAAGGGACCACGCTGGAGACCGCCTCCAAGACGCTCTGCTTCGACGGTTTTTACTGCGGCCCCGGGACAAGTCCGACGTCCGTTTACGAATCCCTCTGCCTGAAGGAGTTTTATTGTCCAGAAGGGACCACCTATGCCAACCGGTACAACTTTCGCTGCCCGACGGGGTTCTACTGCCCTCCGGGGACTGGCTGGAAACCCGATATGGACGTCCCTCTGCGACCCAACTCGGCATACGTCAAGTACAATGATTTCCTTGTTCTCCAAGTGGCCGCCCAGTTTTGTCTGAGGCAACTCCACGCCGCTGAGCACACGTACATTCAGGCGACGAATGAAGCCAATCGTCGAAGCGGGCTCTCGGATGAGATGTCAGTATCCGAGGTTGAAGCGCGTCTTTCAAAGTGGACCTCATCGCTGTCGAGCTGTGTTCACTCCCAAGTGGAGCATATACCGCTGCTCGCTACTGCCGTGGAAGGCGTCGCGAAGGGCCTCTACGACGAGGAGCTTTGGCACAGCGAGAGGATGTTATCATTGCAACAACAGCCTTGGAAGGCTCCTCATGAATATTCTAATAAGTGCCTGAACCAGACGTACCCCAGGCTGAGGCAGGGAACGACTTGGGACTGTCTGTGTCGAGAAGCTGTCGCTGATGGTCGGCTGATGAGGTGTCTTACGAGGGCGACTGATCCTTACGATGAGCCCTATGGTGCGCCCTTCCGCTACGACACTGACAGCGAGCTGGGTAGGGGGTCTTGCTCACCGTGGCCGGACTGCATTGACTGGACCAGGGTGTCTCAGGACAACATTGGCGGGTCTCCGGGCCCGGAAGGCGGCCCGTATTGGGATGACTTTGATCGACTTGCTGTCCCCTTCATAGACTATGTACGGGAGGCCTTGGAGAGGGAAATGAAGAGAACTGCTACGGACATCGACGAGAATGGAGAGAGTAAACAGAGCAGGACTCGGTGCCCCTTCGGAACCCTGACCTCCGAGGACGCCGTATCCGAGCTTGACCTGTGCGTCAAACGGAAATCGATCGTCCATCTTCAAGACAACGCTGATATCATCATCTCCCGCGTCAACCCAGTGGCCATGGCCAATGTAGAATCGGTGCCCCGACCGATACCGGCGTCGAAGCAGGGCACAATCATCCCCGTTATTGACGACGAAGATGAAAGGATGGTGTACAGCTTACCTGCTCGGGCGAGCGCGATTATTACGCTCGACCTGAGGCACGTACCATCGGGGGTGGAGTATGGGAGGGACTGGCGAATAAGGGTTCTAGCCAACGACACTCTTCCTCACGACTTCGACGACTCTCAAGTCTGTGAGGATATATGGACGCGATGGTACTTAGACAAGGAGCTCTACTTTGGCAGCCTTGCCGATGTGCGCGAGGACAACTTGCGGACGTACAATTGCACAATGGTGGATATGCCGATAGCTCTGGAGAGGTTCATGATGGCCTCTAGCAGTCTGTGTCCGAGCATAACCGATCCTCTCTGCGTTGGCTTCGGTTTCACTCAGTCCATCTCGACCACCGCGTGCAGGGGTGGTCAGGACCACTCAGGCCAGCCGAAGGTGATCGAGTTGGAGCTCCACGCCTTGGTCGATATCCAGTTCCGAGTGGAAGTGCAGATCCTCAACGGCATGGTCATGTCCGATCGATTCAGCTACATTCGCACGACCTCGGTGGAGGTCCTCCAGCCGAGCAGGAACCTTCTAGGCACTTCCAGCGCCTTCGTTATGGAGTTGCGGCACGACAGCGGAGTGGCTCTTCCGTTCAACACGCCCCTGGCTGCTCCCGATAGGGTTACCACCAACCTTGATGTCAAGTACGATGAGCTCGATAAGCAGTCGAGCGTCTCGGGGGTCGTGGCCTTGTCCCAGAGGGGTATCCTGAGTAAGGCCCTCCTCTCGTGGTTGCCCCGGAAAGAGGCTCTCACCAACTGTATGCGACATCCGGCGGATTACGACGAGTATCTTTGGGCCGGCAACTACTTCACCAGCAGACGAAAGACTTTGTGGATGTCGCATCTTCCATTCTTCTCGAACTGCCGTGGATTCGGACGGGCCATTCCGCTGTGGCAAGTGGTGGAGCATGGAGAGAAATGCCGTATAGTAGACGAGAAGGACACTGTAGGCCTTGTCTCCTCGAGTTGCCTTGACCGAAGATCTATAGGTCGCGATCGACCGACTGAGCTTCGGTGCCCTAGCCAGCGGTGACTACTGTGGTCCGAGCAATGATGGCTCTACGGCACCTATAGAGCTGTCATGCGTGATGGATGAGATCCCCAATGAGAAGCTTCTGCTGCCTCGGTGGTTCGAAGGCCAATCCGGTGATGGCCTCCAGTGTCACCAGCAGCTTCATCGCAACTCCGTGTTGGTCAGGGACGATACTCTTCTACATTTCGCGCCGCGCCCTCAGCTCGGTCGAGTACGCTTCTATTGAAGCACCGCTGGCGGTGAGCGGTCGCTCCTTCTGTAAGGACCTCAAGCGTGCTGGTAGGACGCCATCCCTGTTGTTTTGACCCGGGGCGCGACTTCCGACGGGAAGCTTATGAAGGTGGTCTCGCTGGATCTGAAGTACTGGCAGAAGACATCACGAGAGAAAGTAACCAGCATTGTCCCGATTGGCAGGGTTGGGGAAATCTTGGCAGATACTGATCAAAGCCGAAGTAGAGTTCAGCGACTTCGAGACCCCAAGTGCGCGGCAAATGAGCGGCGAGGCTCTGTGGGAGTACACCTTGAAGATCCGTTGGGGCGGCATGAGTCACATCGGGGTGAGGACAGAGTTGACTCGGAGTGATCGAAGTTTCGCTCGAGAGAGCTGATGACCGCTGGTTGAGGGTCTTGTTGTTGTCGTGTAGGTGATGGACAGCTTTGCCTTTCCTTGGAACTTCTATCTTATCGTCTTTGCCGCGACGTCATTCCTGCTTCTGGCTGTGATGGCTCTATTCTGGGCTTACAACTGGACCTTCAGTCTCATCAAGTTCCCCCCAAAAGTGGGTCGTAACCTTCGTCATCGGGTTCGAGCAGGACTGGCGTAGGTAACCGACTCTCGGTATCTCCGACTCATCTGTAAGCCCGTGTCCAAGGGTGCGCTGCTGGCTGTGTTGCCGTGCCTCCCGACGCTGATGTTGCTCATCATGTTCGTCCGAGGCACCATAGGGGCATTCTCCCTCCCTTTTTTCGAGTGCCCTGAGGGGACGCCGATCGAGAATTGCCGAATTGGTATCTTTGACGGTTTCATAACCAGTTGGAACGGAGAGACGAAGGTATCTTCTTCCACCCTCCCAGCATCATCAGCCATCGCTGGTAGGTGACTGCAACGACGGCACTAGAAAGACGCCGGGCCAGGTCCGGTGTGGCCTTGCTGGCTGTGGGCGCATATATTGCAGTACAGAGTGTTAAGGTGAAGATCACCGGCCTTGTGCTGGGGCGTGCCATTGATCTCTCTGAGAGCATTATTCATAGCCAGGAGGATTGGCGTCATCTTTCTCTCAGGCGTTCCTTCCCCCGGCTGAGTCGAAGTTCTATGCTGATGCATCATCGAACGGGGGAGGTAGGGCGATCATCTCGCGGACGGGCTGCATCTCTGACTCGCCATTGAGGAACGTCGATGGGCGGCTACTATTGACCTCGCTAGCTGTTCGTGCAGTAGACTTCCGCACAGTGTCTGCGGTGCTCACCGGAGGTAGTCGTACTGTGAGTCGACGGTAGAGGATCTCAGATCTCGATGACTTGGACGGTCTGGACGAAGAAAGCGACGATGATGAAGGGGAGGGAGGGAAGGAGGAGATCCTCGATGATAGCGAACTGCGTAACAGCAGCAGCGGCCCCGCGCTCCGCGTGACGGTGTTCTCAGCCTCCGACGAACCTATCTTCATTCCTCACATTTGGAAGAGAACTTGCCTTGCTGTGATGCTATTCGGGATGGCCGTGGTGGCGGTCATCCTCCTGCAATTTTCGTTCTCGGAGATCTTCATGAACAACCTCTGGCTGATGCTCCTCGGCCTCTACATCTTCGGTGGGCCCTTGTGGTTCGAGAAGCCGATACCGGAACGTTTTTACGCAGGTATCATCGTCGAGGTTATCCTGAATACCTTCGTGGCTGAGCGGCTACTACTAGTGCCCGCCGTTAATGTCGTTCGACTGCTGTCGTCTCTGGCAGTGCTCGCCAGCAAGGACTTTTTCACATTCATCTTGACACAGTTCGTCGTAAGAATTCCTTGACGCGGCCACACGTTCCTGCAGACTTTTCGCCCTCGTCCGGATGCCTGTATGACGCTCCTGTGTTCGGCTTGGTATTCTGTTCATTCTCATCGTTCTCTTCGTAAGTCCAGTTTGATGAGAATGCTCTGGAGTGTGTGCTACAGCCATAACGAGCTCGCAGGCTCGGAGCGATACAGCGATGAGAGCGCAGAATTACTGGAACTCAAACCAAACAACGAAACACGAACTAGGGAAAAGATGAGGATGAAAGACGGTCGGCCCTGACTCTTCGAATTCAGTAGAAGACTGATGATTGAAATACCACACCATCGACTTGTCCGCATCAAAATGACCGTGCAGCTCAGACATGTTGTCGTACACGAGAGAATGGGATTAAGCAACCACGACTGAGGCATCGCAGCGATGCTATTGGTTTCACCCCCGGTCGTGCAGTGACTGCTGAGTTTCCAAGTGGCGAGGCTATCTCTCTTGACACGCTTGGTTCCTATCAGATTCTGGCGATCCAAACCGTTGATCGCATGTATATCTCGCCCAACAAGGCTCGGCTATTGAATCAGCTGTACGTCCTCGTAGTCTCCACTATTGGGGCAGTGAGGTGGCTGCTCAAGGGTGGGGACGAGGGCGACGTTCAGGCTAGGATACGATCTACCGTGAAAGGTATCTTCCGGTCACCCTGGTTCTTGTCAGGAGAGGTTGTATTCATAGATACCGATGGACAAGCGGCAACTGCTGAAGACGACCTCTTCGATGCCCTTGGTAACCCCATAGGGTCCGAGGACGCCACTGGTGCGATCTCCGGGTTCAACCTCGAGGACGCAGGGGCAGTAGACGAGCCAGCCGAGCACTACGACACGCGTGTTGAGGACATGATAGGCTTCCTCGCCGGGTCAGCCTTGAACCATTCTTTCGATGCTAGCCAGTGAGGCCTTCTCAGATACTCCTCTGACCTAGTGGAAAGCTACCTCACCCCAGTCTTCATTTTCCTGTGCTACTCCCTGTACGATGAGAGTCAGATACTAGGCCAGTAAGTCTAGCTTTGTTTCTTGGCTTGCCGGTCTCTTTTCGCAGTTACAATATTACCTCCGATCAAACATCTTACTATCTCGCTTTCACAACCCTTTTAGCCGTCACACGCTTCCTCTCGGATATTCTCTGCCTCAACTCTCTGGAGCTCTACCAAGGCTGGAAGTTGCTGGACTACTTCAAGTCGATATTTTTATGCTACTTTCACAGCTGCAACCTCTCAGCTGTTGTCTCAGGTATTGCCATTATCGCTTTTCTTCGAGACCACATCGTTGGAAGGGGCAAGGCGAACCCTTTGACGACACGGTTGCGCCCCACCTTCGAAGTCTCGATCTCATGTGTTTCTCTGAGCAATATTATTTCTGCTGCTTCCTCAACGGACTCGGTAGGGTGGCTCAACTGTCGTGTGCGGATTCAAGCGCTTGAGTTTTTGCAGGTATGATCGTGTGGATGGTCGGCCTTCAAGTCATTCTGACCAACCGCTGGAACATCTTTGACGACCCAGCCTCGTCTATGGTCTTCGTTCTCAGCATCGCCGTGTGCCGGCTGGGCCAGGCTGCTACCATCACTACGGCAAACTACCTTCAACTCTGGCAGGTTAGCGCCCCTCGCTCATCGGGTCGTTCGACGTCTATGGTGAGGACCCTTAGGTGAAAGAAGCTCCGATCAAGCACCCAACGGCAACAGTGGCGGCCTTGACGGCTGTTACCATGCGCAATCGAAATGAGGCGGACGGCCGGGCGTTGGTGGACACCCGTGTCAAGATCCCAGCGCCACCCGGGTCGGCCCTCGCGTCTTGGGTGGGTCTAATTATAGAGGGGCTGTCTCTTGCCGGGCATCTCTCTCAGCCGGAACCGAGCACAGCTGAGACGCACAACCTGGAGCGATACCGTGAGGCGTTTGTGAAGGAGAACAAGCTCTGGCTGCAGCACACTTTTGATGAGATACTGCGAGATCAGGTGGCGGCCACTGCATCGATGGCGGCGAGATGTTTTGGCGATTTTTTTCCGCAGGCCCTGGTAAAATACCGAGGAGCTTTGTTAAAGTCGATCGCCGAGGTTATCGGGGAAGTCGATCCTGATAAATACAACCCCTTCAGTGAATCAAAGGCACCAATAGGACAGAGGCCACTCCCATCGAAGACGCTCTCGGCCGGGAAAGCTCATGGAAGCTTGCCGGCCAGCGCGTCTGGAGTGAGCAGGGTGCGCCCTACGAACGCCGTCTTGGATCGGTCCGCAGGATTCAATCGAGTTTGTTTCAGCTTCCAACTCGGCAAGCAGCATCGCAACCTCCCGGGTTCGCGTCCAGCGGTAACGTCCAGACTGCCCTCGCTGACGACCCCCATGGTTTCCAGCTCGACGCCTTCCCTCCCCACGCTCTGGTATGGCTCGCTCGTCCATGAACACCTGTTGTTCACTTGTGTGCAAATATCTCCCAGGCAATCAGCAAGGCTGCTCGGAGAGGGTTCGACCACGACTCTACAGCGGCGGCAGAGCTGGGCCTTCTCTGGGTCAGACGGGCCAGGTCCACCTAATTACATCGCCTCCGCACCCAGCGTCGGTCGGTGTGAAGGTTCCTTCTCTACTTGCGTCGGAGCGCCTCCAAGCTGAGGCCACAGCAACACAGACTGAAAGACCACTGCGAGGTCTGTGGGAAGGACCGCCATAACGGAAGGGGACTGTGCGTGGCTCCTATTTACACTCTGGAGGAGATTGCCAGCGAGTAAGCTTGCGGCTGAGCACGGGCACCCATTACTGAGGCGTTCTGAAGGTATCGAAGGCAGCGAGAGCTTTCTCCGTTCTGGAACGCCCCTCTTTGGGAGACATTCTACGCTCGCTACACTCCGACTTGTACTCTATGCACGCTTTGTCATGTGAGACTGGAACCACCACGTTCGATCTTTCGAGGGTTGTCGGTGTCGCAGGGTTACTACTGGAAGCGGAACGCCAACGTACCGATCGACAACCGACGGGTGATGAGAGATGCCCAGAGTGTGCAGAAGAGCGCCCTGGAGGTCTTGGCGGAAAGCCCGTACTCCCAGCTGGCTGCCCCTCCCAGAATTGAAGGCACTGAGGTGAGTATCGACGCATCTGATGAGGGTTCCAGTTGCTCGATATGGCAGGGAGAAGTCGTACTCCAGTGGCTTGAGTGGGCATTGCGCCGACGGAATGGTGGTGGCGATTGGCGAGAGTGGATATCGGAGTATGGCCATGAACGGCCTTTGGCCTTGGAACACCAGCAGACTGCTACTAACGAGCTTGCCAACGAGATTATCATGCGAGGGAGGGCAACTGCAGAGCAGGTTAGTAACCGCGTCGTTCTCAACTGCCGACAGACTCTGCTTTCGTGACAGGCTGACGCTGGGAGCGAGTCGTCCGACGACACTTCTGAGGCGGATTTCAGTGAAGACCGTCTTCGGTCCTCAGTTGCTGGCCCAGTTCTTCGTTCCTGGCTTGCAAAGGCAACCCATTGCTGTGCCGTTTGGAGCTGGCGGTCATTAACGAGTTTAGGCACGAGTGGTCGTCGCAAAAAAGCCACCACCCCTCCCTCCCATAGAGGACAAATGGCTGGCACTCCAACAGAGCAACCAGGATCCTGACAGTGACGACTCCTCAGTGAGCTCAGAGCGACCCGCTACAACTGAAGCGCCTCAGCTAGCTTTACCGGCTGCCCCCACTGAACGCGTTGAAATTGCTGATGTGAGTAGCCATGATCAATGACCCCTAATGAAGGCCAGAGCTTTTCCTCGTCTAATAACGCTGTGTTCTCGAGTGGGGTAGTGCTCTCCGACTCCGCGACGATTGTAAGTGCGTGATGAAGCACGAACACCCATCGACACCATTTCCCGTGCAAGTTGGACAGTAGAGCCGGCAAGAATGGCAGTGTTGAAAGCAAGAATGTCAAATGTGATTAATTGAGGATGCAAGTTTTACAATGCGAATTCGAAAAAGCGTGATATGTCTGGCTCAAGATTGACACTGTTGAGCTCAACTTTGACAGGCCTATTTCTCAGGAGTTGACAGGGAGTATTGGAGTGAAATAGGAAACCTTTCCATACTAAGCATTCTTCGGTGGAGTTCCGCTCGGATTGTCGCATGATCTTCAATGACTCCGTCGACTAGCGAAATCTCACTTGAGTCGACTGCGTACAGTTAAGTTTCATTAGAATGCTGAACGTTACCCGCTCGCAAAGTAGTAGACGTCCAGCCCACTCTTGTAGTCGATGGTGAAGCCCCCACAAGTGGAGCATTCTAGGCTAGCCAAGGTGGTCGGCCCAATGTACTGTGGATACATCTTCACCACTGGTGAATCGCCAGTTGAGCGGTCTGCGACTTTCGCAGCTTCGGCTGGATCGCGCAACCAGTGGAGAACATAGTATAGGTTGTCTTTGTAGTGTTGTTCTTGAGCTCGATTGGCATTCTATTTTCGCTTCGGAGGTTGAGAACCCTCACTGGAACATTCCGATAGGAGCCTGCGAGATGGTAGCGATACGATGCTGAGTTCGCCAAGCCAGAGAGCGTGCCTGTGAATCCTACTGAGTGAGCCTGGCAGCCTGGCAGCACGCGCACACATAGCTTACGACGTAGGCTATGTACACTATAGTGTTGTATTCTTCTTACTCATACGTGGAACACAAGGCCAAAGGGAGCTTGTGAGATGGATCTTATGAAAGAGCTATTGCCTAGACTACTCTGCACGCATAAACATAGACGGAGCGTAACATATAGTGTGACACTCCCATGGGCTCAATAATGAGATCCCGCCGTGATGTCGCTCCCGCGGTTTTTGGCCACTTGAAGCTGAGCTAGGAGTCCCGTCGCAGTTGTTTACATTAGAGTATCAGTAATGGCAGAAGTCTGCAGCCCGGGAGTCCTGGAAGCCACAACGGTGAGCCAGGAGGGATGAATCATGAGGTGTGCTCGAGACTCTTAAGGGGACATCTGTCAAGCCACTGAATGTGTGACTCACATTTAAGCACGTCGGTACACGAGTGAAGTAGTCAAACAAAGCAGTGCGCCCCGTCGAACGTCATTCTACTAGCACTGCGCTATATGAATTATTGATCCGGGATATTACAGCCTTGACTTGGGTTATCGTCCGCATAGTTTACCACCTCACCTCTCCACGGGTTGCTGCATCTCAACCACGCGAAGCGAATTGCTCAGAACGATCAGCGAAGGGTTGGCCAATACTTGCCTGTCAGATCGTGTCATATGTTCACGTCGTCTGGTTTGCTGCTATACTTCTAGTTGGCCTCTTTGGAATTACCGGTGCCTACGGTAAAATGACTGAATCTGGCTATGGTAAGTTTGTCTTTCGGATTCCCGCCCTTTCTTTGTTGGAGTTATGATCGTATGCCAATAGGGCATTCAGGTTCACGCAGCTTCCGAATCGACCCGAGGCTTGGATGGTTCTTCCAAGAGTCCCCATCGCTTGCCTTCCCTTTGTTCTGCCTGCTTACTCAGTGGCGCAATCTACACCCTCGCCAGGTCTTGCTGCTGGGCTTGTTCACTCTACACTATCTGCAACGTAATTCCCCATGTCTTTCCCGTTGTGGTATCTTCGGGTAGGGTCGATAATCTATCCAGTGCTGATGCGTAGCCGTCGGAAGACCTCAATATTCAGCATGGTGTTGCCCGCCTTTGCCTACTGTACGTCCAGTAACCGACCCTCGATCGACTTGGTTACTTATTCAGGCTTCACTAATGGTTGGCTGCAATCAGCATACGCTCGTTGCGTGTCTGACCCATCGGAAATCACCCCAATGCAGCTCTTCTTTGGCGTCACTTTCTATGCTGCCGGGCTACTGCTGAATCTGCACTCCGACCATATTTTGAGGAACCTCAGGAAGGGCGAAGGGGACGGGCAGAAATATTATACTCCCTACGGTGGCATGTTCAGGTAGATCTGCCGAAGCATCTCTAGCTTTCCGCGTTAAGCTCTTCATGTATCATCTCTCAGATTCATTTCCTGCCCGAACTACTTGGGTGAGATCATGGAGTGGTTGGGCTATGCTATGGCCAGTGGCTGGGGTTTGGCGCCTGTTTCCTTTGTAGGTTGCGTGGCGTCTCACTGCATACAGGTACAGTAGGCTCGCGCCAGGATTCGTTTCAGGCTTTCTGCACATTCGCTAACCTCTTCCCCAGAGCCCTCGAGGTACACAAGTGGTATCGAGCCAAATTTGAGGATTACAACAAGCTTAACCGCAAGGCAATTCTGCCGTTCTTACTATGATAATCCGCAAGATTATTATCACCAATCATTTATTTTCATTGCCAGGCAGCATTTGTTTCGAGTTCAGCGTCCGAAAGAGCACTTGCTCCGAGCGTAGCTAGGATTCGCTTCCGTAGCGAGGAATCAGAGAACTCAGGCCTTTATTCGTCCCCGCGCACGATGAGCATAGCGCCTCCGTTGGCGGGCGGCGCCCGAACTCCGCCGGGTGCATTTTACGTACTTGTAGGCGGAATTCGATCTTACAAAACCGCTTGAATAGGGGCCAGTGGGAGTGGTACCACTCAAGCAGAAGACAATTTCTTCCCATGGGGTCAGGTGGAGGGCATCAGAGACGCCATCATGAACAGCTGATCACTTAACTGTCTTTTGAACAGCTCATCATCGGGGTTTCAGCTGCTGCTGTATTCCTGTCGAACTTTCCTGCGGTCACCGCCATAGGTGCAATAGCTCCTGACAATCCCGCTAAACAGGTAAAGCTCACATCAGCGAGCACTCTGACCGTCGCTCGAGGCAACAACAACAATCCCGTTGATGCAAGAGCTTCTTTATCGGCAGATCTCTACTTGAACGGAAGGTTTGGGTCATGTCTACCCCTTCCACTCTTGAAAAACATGTTAAGTGTCATTCAACACGGAAACTTCGAGTTTTCCACAGTACGATGTCGTGCGTCTTTCACCCTCAGGATTATCCCCCGTGGTGGAAGGTCTCCTCCTTCGATACCTTGACAAACACGGCTTTCTGCGACTTCAAAAACTTCGCTGATAACTACGCTGTTCCCGGGCCGATACTAAGATCGTCTAAGATCCTCTCGATTGTGGTTGAGGATACCGGGATTCACACAGACGTTGTTGGGTGTCCTGAGATTGATGACAGGCCCGCAGTTCATATGACGTAAGTGGTTAATATCGGACAATATTCCGTAGCAGCGGCGAGTAGTGGGAAGAGGTATGGCTCCGGATCTCCGATAAATCGCTCACTCCTTGTTCTTCTTCTCATGGTCCAGATAGTGAAGAAGGATTATCTGTCAGATACCAATCTATGCACAGACTCAAAACGTATCGACGGGATGAGCGTAACGCCACTGCTTTCTATTTCGATGATCATCCTCGTCCGAACAACGCCGGTCTGGACCCGCTCAGGGTGATTGATATCAGTAGTATCCGTGATAAGAAGCACAAGCTAAACTTGGAGGCGAGCAAGGTGGAATTCATGCCCAAGGGATATTGGTTCCAGGGATATTGGTATGATGAAGATGATGATGGTTGGTATGATGATGATGATGATGATGAAGATGATGATGAAGATGACAATGAAGAGAGAGCGTTTTTCATCGAGAACGACGATGATATTCCTTCTCCTGAAGAATATGAGGAGCCGAGACAACATATCTTTGATGCATCGAAGAAGAGAAACATTAATACCGCAACTACCGACCTCCCGATCGTGGAGCTCGAAGAAGTGTGTTTGGCTGCAATGGAGCTAGTTAAGGAAACCTTCCCAGATTTTAATCATTGGTGCGCTGTTTTCCATGGAGTTGCGGAAGAAGCTCTGACTGCTGCTAAACTCGGTAGTTGGCAGTTTGTCCCCATCGACTCTGGATATCTCGTAATCCCTCCAGCGAATGAGTGAGTAGCAGCCACTGTCGGATGCATGATGGCAGGGTGGCCCAGCGGGGAAGAATGCTATTCTTTCTTACCGGGAATTCCGGAAATTCCCGGGAAGAAAGAATGCTCAATATTCCCTGGAAGAATGGTTGAGATTCTTCCCGGGTATTTAGGTGCTTCATTCCAATGGTTTGACCTGAGAAAGCATCGAGTACGGGCGGATATGCGCGCCGAAGGGGCGCGAAAAAAATTTGGGGGGCTTGTTTCAATGGGGAAGAATGCATTCTTTCTTCCCGGCTATATTCCCGGGAATGGGAAGAATGATCCATTCTTCCCACTTTTGGGCCACCCTGCATGATGGTGGAAGTCACCACGCAATGGCATCGCGCATTCTTCTAAAGAAATGCATTACTATCTATCAATAATTCTTTCATATGCTTTATCTCCAGTAGATCAGACATGTTTAAAAGAATGTTGTCGATGTAGTTGTTGTTGTTGAGCGCAGACTCTAATTCAGTGTTGAGTTCTCGTGAGCTCGGAAGAAGTGACATATCATCTTTCATTCAACGGCACCTAAGACCGCTACGGTTGACCGTCCCGCGCGAATTCGAATCGTTGCGAAGACTGTAGCCACACAATTGTGCATCGAGTTGTTCCTGTATCTTGTGCCGTTGTCTACTCAAGCTTACGAGATTGTTAGCCGCTACTAGACTCGTAAGTAAGGTACATATCCGCAACCTTATATTGCTGGGTTTATACTATCGCCTACAAGTCCCACTGGACAACTTCCAATAGAATCTCGCGGCCCCGAATCAGTCGCAACGCCTTGTTCTGACAGCGCATGGCGGTGACATCACTCGCACGACTCGTCGTGTGGGACGCAGGTTGTGTCTCGCATTAACGACGGCTCTCTAGCCAGGGCTAACGGATTGCGGGTACTCCACACACGGCGGTTAACACATCATCCAGCATGTAGAACATTCAATGAGAGTTGACGTCTATCGGAATTAGCTTCCCCAGGATCTTTCCCTTGCATACAGCACAGCCTCGGGTTGCCTTAGGTGGCTATCGATAACAGGGTAAGGCGTCATCCACTTTTCCGGTAGAGATCGAGGTTGTATGAGCGTGTGATCCAATTCAATCACAAACACGGCCACAGCGTCGAAGCCTTTTTGCCGGAACGCCGATCTTAATGATCCTCTATACTTCAACTCGGTGTACTCGAGTTGGTTGAGACGAGAACTAGAAAGAAGGAGACTCGGACTCGCTATGAATAAGATAACAGAAGGATCACCTGCAATCGGAATCGGAATTGCATCACCAGAATCGGAAAAGGTATTGTACCAATCTAACATGGTGGTAACATACTCAATGCCCTTACAGCAACAATGCACCATGTCGGTGGAGATCGCGGAGAGCGAATAGGGCCCAGCTTGGACGTGCTCTGCGCAGATATCAGATAACTGCAAGACAGCACAACTGCAAATTTTGCAGTGCAAAAGTTGATGAGAGGACGATCGATTTTCATCTCATCATCATACCCTGTTGCCATCAGCTAGGCTGAGCTCAGACCGTCACAATTAGGAAGGCTTACGACCAGCCACATATGCCCACCGCCGAGCGGGCAAGATCAAAACCAGGGTAGCACCAGAATTGTTGAGCTTGTCTAGACGAAATACTATGATTTAATAGGAAGTTCCATATGGTCTCTCATGGTGGCTTTCGAGATAACCTGTCTGTGTCCACCGCATAAAATACCGGAAAGAAGCGACATAGCTAACGAGTCAGGTAGGGTCGATCTGGGAGACTATGGAGGTTACCCGCCCGAAGAGTAGTACATGTCTAGTCCACCCTTGTAGTCAATCACTATGGTAAAGCCCCCACTAGTGGAGCATTGGAAATTAGCCAGGGTGGTCGCCTCGATGTACTGTGGATACTTCTTCACCAGTTGTGCAGTCTGCGACTTGCTCAGCTTCGGCTGGATCGAACAACCAGTAGACGGCATCGTGAAGGTTGTCTTCATGGTGGTGTCCTTGAACCCGAGCAGCATTGTATTCTGGCCTTGGAAGTCGAGTACTCTTATCGGTACATCGGGATAATGACCAACAATGTGGTATCGGCCGGCAGGGACGGCAGACTGGGCTATCCAGACCAAGAACAAGAACAAAAGGAGGGTGTTCATGCGAGGCAACGCGCTGAGAAGAGCAGCGTCAATTCACTGTAGAGTCCTCGAAGCTGCACTCTAGCAGTCAAGTTCTAGAAACCCGAGGATGAAGGGGACACGATCCCTCGACCAGAGCGCCGTTTGGCGGAGCTGAGCCCTGTCTCCGGCTCCATCTGACCCACGACGGCCCAGATTGAGCAATCACATATTCGGCAGGCGGGATCCAGGTTGCGTGTTATGCATGACCAAACTGTACTAGGCTTTTCGCGAAGTCGCTTGATTGTTGGTTGCATTTGTTGTCTCTCGACTGGGCTATCCCGTAGGGGCGTGGGGGACACGCTGCGCGCTAGTAGAACTCCTTCTTTGCAGCCTCCTTTTCCCCTTTTCCTTGGCCCTCACGTGGAGCCGATCTGTGACTAAATTATTCAACGTTCAGATGAGGGACTCGCTTCGATGAACATGTGTCTCCCCCCGACAATTGGAGCTGGCATGTGAGGGTTTGGCGTTGCACACGATCAGTTCCCTGCTTTGTAGTTCTCCAATTTGGATGGGCTTCAGGGACAATCTCTTCGACGGCCAAGAGACAGCAACAAAGAGCGGCTCGTGTCAGTGTACAGGTGCTCTGTCCCCGCTGGGCATTCCATCGTCACTTGAGCCTATTACCACGGCTGCACGCATAGTCCAGTCGTCTACTATATTGAAAGTAAAGAGCGTTCCACTCTCAAGCTGGAAAATGTGCAGCTTCTCTGGCGGCGAACGTCGGCATTCAACCTAACGGGTCATACCAGCTCCCGGCGGTCGGTCAACGCGGATAAATGCCCACATCGCAACAAATCTATTCTGTGGTGTACGTGCCGTTCCATTCTCGTTGGGACCCACACATCCTGCAGTCGTCTTGTATTTTGCGGAAGACCGTTTCCCGTGTTCGCAGGGTATCGCTCGTTTGCCGGCTGGCATCTAACGTTCGGGCGCGGGTGGGACTCGTTACATCGTCGTGGCTACACGCTCAGCCCGGCAAAGCTGAAATTCCGAGCCTGGGGGGATTTCTCATGATCCCCTCCGGCCATTACCGGCATTGGTCCCCAGAAAAGGCAGCACGCAGTAGGGGCTGAACTGAGGAGCAAGAGCAGGCTGCTCTGAGCAGCTGTGTCCAATTCGTGCACGCGTGGTCACTATCGTGATGAGTCATTGACTATCGCAAGGAACAACAGAACTCGGTAAAACAAAATTCGTCGAGTCCCGCGAAAGTCGATACTCGTGACCCGACTCGCGTTATCTTGGAGATCGTTTGATGTTCGTTCGCTTCCCTCTCCATCAAGCGACCATAGAACCCTGCTTCGAAGAAGTTCACTAACTCGTTGTCACGCGTTCAAAAATTGTTCCATAGAGGAAAAGATATGCGTCTCGAATATCTGGTTAGGTATCGTATATCCCATCTTCGCTTGCTGCTTTACTTGGAGACGAGCCACGAGCCTTTAAAACAGTGTATGATTGGATGAAACTCATCGTGGGGCCGAAGCATATCTTTCTTCTCGCTTTCCGGTACAGATTACCAACAGCCCTTAGGCAAGGCATGTGGCCGTATCCGAGGCTTTTTGTGCCGCCTCCCGCGATTGCAACATATTCAACAAGAAGAGCCACGGAGAGACTGTTCACATCCACTGGACTGCTACGGCTGCCGGAGCTCTCGATTCGTCGGTGGGCTTTTTACGATTCATGCGGAACGTACTCGCGCTGCCATGCAACATGGCACTGGTCGTGGTAGCACGACCCATGCTACAACGACCAGACCCGCCGTATCTCTTCTCAGTCTCATCACCGTCGACACATGTCCGACTCGATGCTTGACGTAATTCAGAAAGCCGATCGCGAAGATAGTATCGATCATGCGGGCGCGTTCGACGAACAAGTCCTAAAATCCATAACCAATTCTGGAACCATATTTTACGCCTAAAAATGAATTTCAAAATCGATTCCGAATTCCAGACTTATTTCCAGCGACGAGTAGCACTAATTTTCACACGTAGAAGCGGCCCCGGAAGCAATGCTGAGCCACAAGAGCACACCCTCACCATCATAACAGCGCAGATCCAAAAAACGAACTTTCTCTAACTCTGTGTGAACTCATCCGTGAACCGGGTCACTGATCTCCACTTCCCGTGAATACCTGAAACAGCGCAACCAACTCAGTTCAATCATTCTCCTGTGTTGTTGGAGGGCAACGAGGTTAACGGTCGCGGAGTTCATCGATCATTCGGGCGAGCGCGATTTCCAGAGGCTCTGCACAGAAGATGGCCGGTGCTTTAGCTAAGTCGACTGGACCATCTGAGGGTCGACCGGGTGGCTCGTTGAGAAGTTCGATCTTAGATCATCAGGACATCGTTGCTCATGTAGCTAGCGAGTGTTTCCCGACTGGCGAATTGTACTTGAGTGCTGACAGTTGGCCGCAGATGGTCTGAGTATCTGGACGCTAAGCTTAGTGTGGTCCTTGTCCCGTTGTTCTCAATTTTTCGTTTTTGTTTGTTTAGAGTTTACTCGACGTGTTATTTTACGACTAGCGCCTACCATGTCTACTGCCAATTCGACTCAAATTGGCACTTCTACTAAGCCGCTCGTTCAGAAAGAGCCTACTAAAACTGAGGAGAGCACCACCGGTGAAGTTACTGAGGCTACCAAGGAGTTGTTGACTTCCGATGACTGGAAAGAAAAGATTCATCGTCCTGTCGCTGATACTCGCGTGAAGACTACTGATGTTACTGCTACCAAGGGTAACGACTTTGAGGACTACTTTTTGAAGCGCGAGTTGCTTATGGGTATCTTCGAGAAGGGTTATGAGAAGCCCTCACCTATTCAGGAGGAGGCTATTCCTCCAGCTTTGGCCGGTAAGAATATTCTTGCTCGTGCTAAGAATGGTACTGGTAAGACTGCCTCATTCCTTATCCCTATGTTGGAGAAGGTTAATACCGACATCACTGATGGCATTCAAGGCCTTGTTCTCGTACCTACCAGAGAATTGGCTTTGCAGACATCTGCTGTTGCCAAGGAGCTCGGTAAGTATATGGATGTTCAAGTTATGGTTACCACTGGTGGTACTTCTTTGAGGGATGATATTATGCGTTTATACAACACGGTGCATATTCTTGTTGGTACTCCTGGCCGTGTGCTCGATCTTGCTAACAAGGGTGTTTGCTCTTTGAGCGATACTTGCACTATGTGTGTTATGGACGAGGCTGATAAGCTTTTGTCACCAGAATTCCAGCCTGTCGTTGAGGAATTGGTTCGATTCCTTCCTAAGGAAAAGCGTCAGATCCTTATGTTCTCTGCCACCTTCCCGGTTACCATTTTGGACTTCAAGAACAAGTATATGCCCGATGCTGTTGAGATCAACTTGATGGAAGAGCTCACTCTAAAGGGTGTGACCCAGTTCTACGCCTTCGTCGAGGAGCGTCAGAAGGTTCATTGCTTGAACACACTTTTCTCTAAGTTGACTATTAATCAGGCTATCATCTTCTGCAACTCCGTCACCCGTGTAGAATTGTTGGCTAAGAAGATCACTGAGCTCGGTTTCTCCTGCTTCTATATCCACGCTAGGATGTATCAATCTCATAGAAACCGTGTATTCCATGACTTCCGTAACGGTGCCTGCAGATGCTTGGTGTCTTCTGATCTCTTCACTCGTGGTATCGATATTGAGAACGTCAACGTGGTTATCAACTTTGATTTCCCGAAGAACTCTGAGACCTATCTACATCGTATTGGTCGTTCCGGCCGCTTTGGTCATTTGGGAATTGCTGTCAATATGCTCACTTATGATGATAGGTTCAACCTTTATAGAATTGAGCATGAGTTGGGAACCGAAATCAAGCCCATCACGAGCCATATCGATGAAGCTCTTTATTGCTAGATACGTTGTAGTAGTAGTCCGCCTTCTTAGTAAGTCTCAGTGTGTATGGGGAAGATAGATGGTCCGGTCCCTATCTCTCTTAAAGGGGTTCCTTGATTTTGTTCCATTGCTTCTTATCCATAACTATCTATATGTCTATTTTGACGGGCACAATGTACGGGACGCCTCGCTGTTGGAAACATTAGCAGTGTTCTTGATGTGTTGCGTTTCCAAGTGGGGTTGTCAGTTACTATGATGCCACCATCGGTATCTTCGAACATAGTTCAAAGAGCACAACGTACGTTACGGTAACGGAGGCCCCACCGTCCGGTCCGGTCATGTGTCTCGGATGATTCGCAACAAATGTTATGAAGTCGGTTGTTTTTTGGTGTCGTGTTGTGAGAGTTTAATCTTCTAGGTTGACAACCCAGAAGTGGAAACTCGGAGCTGGTTCCGAAAACGGCGACCAAAAGAGAGCAAAAAACTTTGCTGTTAACGCCAAGAGCTGTTAACGTATAATGACGAGCAAAACAGCAGCGCGCTGTTGTGTGCATAAGCACTCGAGGAGTTAGAATAACACCAACGCGCATGGACATTTGGAAAACGTCGCGGTTTTGTACAAAGCGGATTGCGATTTGGTAAATCGAGGAGGCGTTGTGTATATTCTGCTTTGCGCTTATGTAGAGCCGCTGCTATTCATCGAGCCGCTGAGTCCAGATGATAGCCCATTCCTGTGGTGTCTTGTGTTCAAGTCGATGTTTGGCACGCGAAGGCAATGAACTGTATGGTTGCGCAAACTCTACAGAAGGGCCGCGGAGGGTCTCAAAGAATCAAAAAGGCGGAGCGAAAAGTTTTCAGCAGAATGGACTGAGGATTCTTTCTGCGGATGGGGCCAGATAGCCCGTATCAGTTGCGATATCATGTATAGGGTTCAGTATACCTGCTTTTCACTCTGCGTGGCACTCCACCTTCTATTTATAGCTGATGTTCTCAACCTTTCCAGTGAGAACTGATATTACTGGCCGCGTCAGGAAGTGAAGGGCGCCTGCTCTAGAATGCAACCGTGTTTTGATATATTTTGGCACGGATGGTCACTTTACTGGTTCACTCTCTTCACTGGTTTTTGGGCACTCAAGAAAACTTTCGCTCGGGCCACTGCGACAAACAATACGCCAAGCAGGGCTTAGTTAGACTGACGGCTTATTGTCTGTCCTGTGTGTGTGAGTTCGAAGTCCAACGCCGACAGTACGGCTTAGTGTCTGGCCTGTTGACCAGTGCGCGTCGATGTTCGCCTGGCTGGTGCCGATAAGCACTTATAATACTCTAGCGTGTTCTCGAGAGACAGGCTCGCAGTATCACGAACCGCGGGCAGAGATACTGCGATAAGTAAAGAAGAGTGCTTGCTGACGTTACGTTCATTAATACTCCTACACTCGGACGCACCTCTAGCCTGAACTCATTGGCGCGAGTCGACTTGAACGCAACAGAGTTGGAGCACTGCTAATGTTTCCAACGACGAGACGTCTCGTAGTACATTGTGCTGCTCGTCGAAACAGACATATAGATAGCTATGGATATGTAGCAATGAAATAAAATAAAGGAGCCCCCTCGACTCAAAGGATTTGAGAAATGGGAGCTCGTCCATCTACCTTCACATACACTGAGACTTATTAAGACGGCGGAGTACTACTACTACAACGTATCTAGCAATAGAGAGCTTCATCGATATGGCTCGGGATGGGCTTGATTTCGGTTCCCAACTCATGCTCAATTCTATAAAGGTTGAACCTATCATCATAAGTGAGCATATTGACAGCAATTCCCAAATGACCAAAGCGGCCGGAACGACCAATACGATGTAGATAAGTCTCAGAGTTCTTCGGGAAATCAAAGTTGATAACCACGTTGACGTTCTCAATATCGATACCACGAGTGAAGAGATCAGAAGACACCAAGCATCTGCAGGCACCGTTACGGAAGTCATGGAATACACGGTTTCTATGAGATTGATACATCCTAGCGTGGATATAGAAGCAGGAGAAACCGAGCTCAGTGATCTTCTTAGCCAACAATTCTACACGGGTGACGGAGTTGCAGAAGATGATAGCCTGATTAATAGTCAACTTAGAGAAAAGTGTGTTCAAGCAATGAACCTTCTGACGCTCCTCGACGAAGGCGTAGAACTGGGTCACACCCTTTAGAGTGAGCTCTTCCATCAAGTTGATCTCAACAGCATCGGGCATATACTTGTTCTTGAAGTCCAAAATGGTAACCGGGAAGGTGGCAGAGAACATAAGGATCTGACGCTTTTCCTTAGGAAGGAATCGAACCAATTCCTCAACGACAGGCTGGAATTCTGGTGACAAAAGCTTATCAGCCTCGTCCATAACACACATAGTGCAAGTATCGCTCAAAGAGCAAACACCCTTGTTAGCAAGATCGAGCACACGGCCAGGAGTACCAACAAGAATATGCACCGTGTTGTATAAACGCATAATATCATCCCTCAAAGAAGTACCACCAGTGGTAACCATAACTTGAACATCCATATACTTACCGAGCTCCTTGGCAACAGCAGATGTCTGCAAAGCCAATTCTCTGGTAGGTACGAGAACAAGGCCTTGAATGCCATCAGTGATGTCGGTATTAACCTTCTCCAACATAGGGATAAGGAATGAGGCAGTCTTACCAGTACCATTCTTAGCACGAGCAAGAATATTCTTACCGGCCAAAGCTGGAGGAATAGCCTCCTCCTGAATAGGTGAGGGCTTCTCATAACCCTTCTCGAAGATACCCATAAGCAACTCGCGCTTCAAAAAGTAGTCCTCAAAGTCGTTACCCTTGGTAGCAGTAACATCAGTAGTCTTCACGCGAGTATCAGCGACAGGGCGTTCAATTTTAGTCTTCCAATCATCGGAAGTGAGCAACTCTTTGGTAGCCTCCGTGACGCCCGCGGCGGCATTGTCATCGACTTTAGCTTGCTCCTTCTGGACCAAGGGCTTGGTAGAGGTGCCAATCTGGGCGGAATTGGCAGTAGTGGTAGTTGGCATAGTTCTTATCGGAGGCGATACAAGGTTGTTGATAACAACCAATAATAGTTTTATTTAACTTGTGACGATTCTATGGAGTTGCGTACCGCTGAGAGAGAGCAAGAGTTCGAGATTCCAAAATCTTGATATGGCTCGCGAAATTCTTCGTGCATGTTCCTGTTCTGGACGAGGGTCTGCGTGCAAGGCTTTACGCAAGTTGCAGGAAGACTGAAGTCCCACTCTACCGCTGAAGTGTATTCGCTATAAGTTTGATCGATCGAAGATATATGTATCATAGGGATCTGATGTTATCTGATTCATTTCAGTTTCAAGTTTTCAAGTTCAAGTTTCGGTTCGGTTTGAGGATCGATTTCTATCGACCTTTGGCTGTACTGTCTTATTCATCTCCATCTTCTGTTATTGGTATCGATCGACAGTAACCAAACACCCTACTAACCGGCTAGTGCCACATATCGTATTACTAAGTTAGCTGGTATACAAAGGAGCTGGAGTCGAGTTGGCTTATCTAGTTATAGCAGAGAGATATCGATTTTGGTACATTCCCTGGGGTTCTTGTGAAGACTGAATGCAAGGTGCGTAAGTCGGTCCTGGCAGCGTCTGCGAGATTCAGGCAGTCTATTGAACCTTCGGTTTGTTTTTGAACTCAGTATCGAGTTTAGGTTCGATTTTCACGCTTTAAAACCGCCCTTGGCGGCAATCACAAGGCTCGGAAGCGTCGCCGGTCCAGCCTCGCTGAATACTATGGTTTCAGGACTCTTCTAGCTTCGATTTAACGACTAGCGTAACAAGTTGACTCGGGAAGAGGCTGCCATCATGGTCCTGACGGTATCCTAGGTTGACTCGTGCTCTTGACAAAATCATGTCCTGTGCCGAGCAAAGTGGCATCCTCCTTCTCATTGAACTGTGTTGTGCACTAGTGGGTGGTAGAGGCGAAACGAACCCATAACCGAGCCCTATTGAAAGGTTGTTGTTGATGATGACCGTGGCGAACCGTAATCGAGGTCGTGCTGGGTCCGTGGATAGCCTAACATCCTCAGCCGAGTCCGTATCCTATGCAGCACAGAAGTACCGTAGCGATCGCTCTGCTGCCGGGTATATGTCGTTCGAGATGAAGGGCTTGGACGACGACGATGAGGACGACCAGAAGCAGGACACTCACAATGGCACTGATAACACTGAGGCCACCGGCAGTAGAAAAACGAGCGGGCAAAGTTGGTCGGCGGCTAGAAGGCGTAATGAAAGGGGGTTGCGCGTCGTGGTGATGATGACTTCTTTCCATGTAGGGTCGGCGGTGGTTGCCATCCCTCAGCCGCCTACGTCGTTCTATAACCCCCCTCCGAGGTTGGTCAGTCTTACGGCGGTTGATCGGACCAACCCGGTGGTGCGGGCCTCGGTGGATTGTCGGCATATATCGAAGGAAGATGAGGTGGTCCAGTTGCATGCAGCAGATCTCACTGATAGGATACTGCAGAGGATGCTAACGTGGCTGGCTTGGAGGGGCATGGACATGCTCCGTGGGCGGATATACATGATGGGCGATGGGGATCTGCTAGGCAACCCAGTGGCAAGCAAGGTGAGCTGTTTTGTATCTTTCCATGATCAACCTATGGATACTCTCAGAGTTTCTATGATTACTCTGGCGGTCGTGGAGGTATCGGTTTTGTCGGGTATTTCGGACTGGCACCAGCAACCAGCGCCTTCGACGATCAGCAGGCTCCGACCTTTGATTCCCTTCGCCATGATCTCGAGTAGTATCATACTGCATCTCGCTGATCCCTATGATAACTCTCAGGTGCGTCATGCAGAATGCCCACTCATATGACATCGGTAAAAGCCCCACGGAGGGGCCGACCGACGAGGCCCCAGAGAACGGCCTACTATGTACTAGCTTCGTCGCGTTGTTCGTGCAGTGAAGCTGTCGCTATCAGGTATAGAAGATCTGATATCCTTGAAAAAATTCAAACTTATCGACAGCTACCACTCCATCCGTAACTTACCTTTGGAATGGCCGCGAACTCGGTGTGATCGGCCGGTAGCCTTGCCGCGCCATCACGGCTATCGCCCTCGGCGGCCCGGGATTTGGGGTTATATTTTTGAAGCGGAGGTCACCAGCGTGAACCAGGCCGGGTTGGCCGCCTTCCTCCATCTATTAATCATGACGGCCGGATTCAAAGTACGCCAGGCTGAGCTGGTTACTTCTGATGGAAAATTTGTAAATAACCGCTATGTGATATCGACCTACGCCCCTCGGGCCGCAGCCGTCTTTCGGGCCCGGTTTTCCACTCTGCTGCCGGCCGAGGGACCTCTGCACCCTCTGGGGCAGTTCCCGCGGTGGCTGCGCGAAAATTTCGATCCTGACCAAGATAAAATTACCGGTTACGGCTCCGTGTGGTACGAGAATGACCCGAGGCGAGGAGCGTACACCGGGTCCTTGGTCGAAGGCCGTAGAGAAGGCTTTGGACGGTATTGGGTACAGGGAGAAGCGGCGCATGTTGGCGAGCTCAGTGCAGAGACCTTCGAGGGTGACTGGCAACAGGATGAGTTCACTGGCTATGGCTTCAAGGTTACCGAAGATGCGGTATGGAAGATGGGACGGTTCGAGACGGGCGAGCTGAAGATCGGCATGTCGATATCCCCCTTCACGCAGCCGATCAACTCGGTCTGGGTGACGACGGATCAGAACGGCAACAGACGGCAGGAGTGCGTCTACACCGCTCACGTTAGACGAGCTGAGCAATGGCGCTACCACGTGATCGGGTTGAGCCCGGTGACGGGCGTGCCGCTGCAAGCAGGCCCGGACCTGCCGGAGCTGTACGATTCTGCGATATTACCGTTGCACTGCATGGACCGATTCGAGATCGCGGCCTGGTTGGAGTTGATGGGACTGAGGCGATCGGCGTTGTTGATGTCGGCTAAGTCGTATGATGGTGAGGATCTCGAGAGAATGCTCCACAATGGGACTGCGGCCGAGGAGTTGGACATGACGCTAGCTCAAGTGAACGCCGTGGAGAGGATGCAACAGGTGCTGCTTAAGGTACTACGCAGGGGGCTGCGAGTTTACGGGCGATGTGTTGGTCGATGGCGTTTGAAGGGGACATCGTCGCGATGAATTGGGCGAAGTGTGGTACTCACTCTCCTCCTTGTTGTTCAGGCATGCAGCATAGACCGGCATATGAGGTCCCCAGTAGCAGTAACGGATGCTCTGAGTAACCCTGTGCTAGCCGACAAGCACCTCCCAATGCAGCAAATCAACATCATCGACACCATCGGGGAGGGGGCCTACGGTCGGGTACAGTACGCCCAGTACACGATCAAACGACATCGATCTCGGAGCGGTAGTCGGCACTTGAGCGGCCGAAACAGACTCGCCTCACAGAAGGACGAAGCGATGCGGCCTCGCCTGCCATCGGTCTGCCCCAGCAGTCCTCCGATGATCAAATCGGCTGCCATGGCGATACCCATCTCGATTTCCGAGCTGCAGAGTCCGAGGAGCGGTATGAGCTCGGCGGCCGCGGCCATGACGGGCAGCATGAGTCGAACGTTCAATACCTCCAGTGTTGAGTACCTTGCTTTGAAGGAGCAGGTGGGCTCTGAGACTACTCTGGAGAACGCCACGGAGCTGCTGAGGGAATCTTATGTCCTGCATGCAGTGTGTGGCCACAAGAATGTGGTGTCTTTGGCGGGAATAGCTGCAGATCCGAACACGGAGACCTACTCGAAAAGGTTCCTTGCGACCCAGTTGCTTGAGAGCTCACTGCCTGCTATCATTTATGGCCCCACCAGTTCGGGACCGGACAGTGTGGACTTGGACTCGAAAGCGGTACACAATTTTGCACTGGATATCGCGTGCGGGTTGGCTTACATGCATCGCCATTATTTGATACATGGGGATGTTAAGAGCCCGAACGTGCTGGTGGATCTGAGAAGCAAACCGCCTACGGCCAAGCTGTGCGACTTCGGCCACTCGGCGAGCAGAGTGGTGCCCAGGTGAGGACGCCGAGGGGATTGTTACTCGTTATGCGCCTTTGCGTCCCTTCTCGCGACGACGGAGAAGCAGCAGGGACGGTTGTTGTTGTCATTGCTGCCGGACAGGTATCAAAGGCGAATGTGTACTTTCGGATGGGCCAGCCCGGAGAGTCTGCGAGACGACGACATCAGCACGCCGAGTGACGTATGGTCCTGGGCCTGCATAGTGTGGGAGATGGTGAACAGGGAGGTAGGCAGGGTGAGGATTCCGTCATGAGCTATGGTCAACCTAAGATACCCTGGAGGATGTGCTCTCATAGTGAGATGGTGGCCGCTGTCGGCATGTGCGGTCTCCATCCCGGACGCTACATCGGTAACGGCTGCATCAACGCCAAGATGAGCCCCTTGCTGAAGCGCATGACCGAGCGTTGCTGGGTCTACAACCCGGGCCATCGAGTGACCATGCAGAGGTGTGTGAAGGCCCTCCGGCGGTACAGGGACACCACCATCAGACGCTGCGAGAAGAACATGTGGGCTATGTTCGGCGGAGCGGGTCGGTAGCAGCCTGTCGCTTGGGAGTGCTGTCGCCTTATACCATTGAAGATTTCCGTATTGCTACTGTGCGATTGTTTGATCATCATCGACTTTTGTTCAGCCGTATTCTTGCCGTCTTGTACTGCATACTTTTTCTGCTTCTCTCTTGAGATTGAGTTCTCACCGGTGGCGGTCAATAAGCTCGAGTTTTGCCAGTTTTCTGATGCAGCAAGAGCGGCGGCGGCGGAGTCGACGGTCGAGGCTTCCGGCAGTGTTGTCCCTGATCGTAGTAGCTGCTCTGTGCGTGACAGCATGGGACGTCCTCAAGCTCAGTACTGAGGCACTCTTTGCGGCCCCTCTCCCCCCCGGGGCCCTGGGACCATTGGTAAGGCCTCTGCTGTGCTGCCATTTTGCTTGAGAATCGCCATCGTGGTAGAACCCTACGGCGCTGCGAGGGGCCTCGGAGGCTATTGTGGACTTCGGGGCTGATGCAAGAGACTCCCTCCTGCGCGGTCTCAATCTTGTAGCTGATGCTGTGAAGGTAGTGAGGGGTTGAAGGAGAGGGTATCTTAGCTCACTGCCGCATGCCAGCGTCAACCTTGGATTCTCGGCTAGTGGTACGGTGTCTGTGCTAGGTAACGCTGGGCCCTCAAGGTCGTAATGTAGTGCTGACGGAGGGGGGCGTCTCTGACCGGACTCGAGTTAAGATAGTCAATGACGGTGCGACTATCGCTAAGGATATGGCCAAGCGATTGAGCATGCAAGTGGGCTCCAAAGGTACTGACCGGAGTTTGGCCCAGCCCTGCTGCTGCTGCTCCGTTAAGAAACGGTCCTTTTTCTTCTCAATATCGGTCGTATAGACCCTATAGCCGCAAATTTAGACGCCAGGGTGGTCAACCTCTTTAAGCGGAGCTGTAGTCGACCCGTACCACACCGCCAATACATCGTCCTGATTCTTGCGCCAGAGCTCAGATAGAAGGAAGGTTCCAATCGTTGTTGTTGTGGCTGTAGATGCTATTGGAGCAGAGATTCTGGCGTCGGCTGCGTCCAAGAGCGAGGTGTCCACTGGAGGTAGGGTGGAGGGTGATGGCTACGGGCGGTAGCTTTAGTGGCAGATGGGACCTCCTCGACGGCGGTGCTTACGCAGTACCTGATTAATAAGGGCTTGGAAGTTATGGCCAACTCGACGACCTCTAACGCCGTGGAGATCAAGAAAGGTAATATCGGCAGTCGCCTGGCAGCCTCTGCTTCGGGGGGAGCACTGCCGAGCTTAGTATCATTTGGGGCGTTCGATATTCCCGCTGCCTTCGATATCTCGTCACTGTGTAGCGTCAAGGGAATTGCTTGGTGACTTCTTAATGGACTGCTGCAGTGTAGGGCCTGTCCGGCCGAGCCGCGTTCAAAGTCCATCAAGAATGAAAATAAAGTTTTGCTAACGTAGAAAATTTATTAGATTTCTCCTCCAGTTTAGTATCAGCTTGGCTGTGGCTAGGTTACCCTCCCTCTAGCAGGGTGATGACTGTGCGTTCCCGTCCATCGTGTTGGTGAGCTCAGGTTTGGAGGTCGCAGCGAACGACTGCGTGTCATTGCTGCACGAGATGGCCCATCCGTTGAAGCGGGGTAAGGAGGCCTTGGCGCAGATCGCAGCGGTCAGCACAGGGGACGCTGAGATGGCGAGGGTAGTCAGGGGCATGCAGGCTGCAAGGTCGTGGTCTTACCAGTCGTCTAGATACTCGCGACTGCCTTCGCCCATGTTGGGTATGAGGGAGAGGTCACGGTCGAGGAGTCGAGAGATGGCAGTGAGCAGGATACTGTGGAGTAGTGCTGGGCTGGGGTTCTTCTTCTTGCTGCTGTTGTTGTCTTGTCCTTGTTCATTATAGCCCGATCATCGGACTCCGATGCTTGCCTTAAGCTTTATGAGACTTTGTTCATACAGCTGCAGCTCTCCGCTACTTGGTGGGGGTGCTTGAGGTGGGGCCCTTCAGGTTCACGGATGGCTACACCTTCGACCGAGGTTATGAATCATCACAGTTCGCGACGGCTGCCTCGGATAGGAGCGATTGGAAACCGGGCCAGTGTGTTTTGGAAGGGAAAGTGTCTTTGTTGTTGGTCGAGGGACGGATAGAGGAGCCCCAAGATCTCATACCAGCGCTGAAGGCGGCTACCGAGGCGAAGGTAGTTGATGCCTGTGGGAGCGCGAACAGCGGATGATTCCCCTCAGACGCCGCTGTTGATCCTAGCTGATGAGTTCTCGCCAGCTGTCATCCGTACGGTGCTGCTGTCAGTGATGTCGGGCCAAGTGCCGAGGATGGTCTGTGTGAAGGCACCGGGGTACGGAGTGGAGCGAACGAGGCGATTGGTAGGGGCAAGGGAGGAGGGTCTGGCCGGGGGAAGTGCTGTGGGGTTTAGGAGGACCTTGCGGCGGCTACGGGAGCGTCGGTGGTCGGAGAGCGGAGGTTGAAGCGACTGCATGAGGCTGAGGGGACGGACTTTGGTAAGGCAGTTCTCCGACCAGTTTTGTCTACGTCTGGTGTAAGCTGAAGTTCGGATAAGTGGGCTTCTCATAAGTAGAGAGATTATCTTATTAACACCAGTGGCTATTATCGGTATTTTAGATCTGGGACCTAACGTTGATAATATACCTCATTTTATACAGACCCAAGGACCAGACCTATGTATAGACGCCAAGGATTAGCTTCTCTCTTATGCTAGTACGTCCGGGAGAATCCTGTAAGACTGGTTTCACTGGAAGCGAAAAATTAGAAATTTTTTCAAGAGACATCGGAGGGTTGAGAAAGTTCTCCTCAGGCAAGGCCTCATCGGTTAGTGTTGGCAAGTCCCGTACTGTTATCAAGTTGACTGAGGATAGCCAGGAGAGGGTTGATGCTAGGGCAGCAGAGCTCAGGGCTGAGATCAAGCAGTCGACCTCAAGGTGCTGTCTCCGAAGGGTTCATTGTAGTTCATGATCCGGATGACCAGGTACGAACAATCGAAGCTGCAGAGTCGGCAGGCCTCCCTAAAGGGCGGTGTGGCAGCTATCAGGATAGCTGGTGACTCTGAGGTAGGCTTCCGGGTAGGAGGGGGTAGACGAGGATCTGTGGTATCAGTTGGTGGTGAGGGACAAGGGCCTGCGGTATGAGGATGGCATTGGTGCGCTGAAGGCGGCTATGAAGGGAGGGGTGTTGCCTGGGGGAGGGGCCGCTCTCTTGGCTGCTGCTGGGGCATTGGGGAAGGGGGTGATGGGTCGGGAGGAGTCACCCTCCTGGACGGCTGGGTATCGGCTGCTGGTTGAGGCCTTGCCAAGGGTGATGTGGCAGATAGCAGAGAATAGCGGAGCTGATGGGGACGCTGTGGTGGAGCGGTGTGGAGAGGTGATACTGTTAGACGAATCAGAGACGCTTACGGATGGTGATTTTTGTTCTTTTTTATACGCTGATACCAACTTTTCCCGAATTCCTATCTCTCAACTCATATTAATCGGCAGCGGGAGAGGACAACCCCCTCAGTGTATCCACAAGATGTCTCTCATCTGCCCAGGTGCAGCGGAGCAGCGGCAATCCGGGCATCGGCTACAACGCTATTCGGGGGCGCCTTGAGGATCTCCCATCGGCAGGAATCCTCGATCCAGGTTAGTTCAGCACCTATCGGCCTATCAGTCTCAATTCTCGCTGTCTCAGCGCTGGTAGTCGAGTCGGTCGTACGAGTAGCGTCAGCCACGGCGGCATCGGTGTTGTTGACGGAGGCTCTGGTAGCCCCCTCTGGCAGTGACGCGCGGATGATTTCGGAAAGGAGTGGTACTAGAGGGAGGCGTGTGGGTGGGAGTGAACGTTCTCTTGGTAGGTCTGCCAGGCATGGGGCTGCCGGCTGGAGGGTTTATGTGAAGCAGTTGGACGACTGATAATATTTAACGTGTGAATTCCTCAAGTGTGGTTTCTCTGCTGTGTCTCTGTTGAATTTCGTGGCGCGCGAGGGTTGCGTCTTGGGAGAGAGGCTCCATGAGATCAATGCCGCCCTCTCTCTTAAGTCTCTGCCTCATCACCTTCGAGTGTCCTACAAATCAGCTTTGTTTCTATTTCGTTATTATGGGGTGTGGTGCCTCCTTCTGTAGGAGTTCCTCCGCAACAGCACCGCCACCTGCGGAGGGTCCTGCTCGGATCGAGTCCAAGGGCCCAGCGGTGGCAGCGACGGACGGCTGTGATAATGCGATTGGTACTAGTATACCGCCGGCGAGCTCGAGTGGCGGGGAAGAAGAGATGGAAGATTTGGTAGGGACCTTCTACCAAAGGCGGGTCGGGGATGCTGATGGCAGAGCGTGGAGGGTCGTAGAGGCCCTGGCGAGGGGCGGAGAGCAAAACCTTGACGACTCGGACCCGATCGACTGGAATGGGATGTGGCGCAGTGTGAGCTCGAAGGTGTTGAAGTTGGTGGGGGAAGTGGAGGCTTTGAAGGGGGAGGACGTGGAGGCTGCGGCTGCCGGACTGTTCGTGACGGAGCTAGCCAACGACACCCACTACTTCCCCTTCGAGCTGCTGTTTCGGGAGTCTAACAAAGTCGATGACGCTGTGAGGTTGATGAAGAAGCTGTCCTGTTTGGACGAGGCATTTATGAACACAATAGCGATTATTACCACGACTGAGGAGTTCAGAAGCGCTGGGGCGGCGGTGGCAGCAGGCGTGTACTGTAGGAGGGTTCCAGCTGATAGTGAGGAGCATAGGAGAGCTAAGGCTGAGGTGAAGCGGGCTGAGGACCGGTTCGTCTGTCTGGTGGAGACGGAGCCGGGCGTCGTTGTGTGGAGCAGCGCGCTGGTGGGGAGGGAGGAGGAGGTGAAGGCTTTGAGGGTGCATCGGGATGGTGGTAGGCGAAGGGGGCAGGTGTTGGTGTTCCGGAATGCTGATACGTGTCACGAGGCCTGTGTTTTTAGTGGCGGACAGGAGGTCGAGTGGGGATGGGTGGACCTTGCGGAGGAGGAGCAGATCAGTTTGGGGGTGACGAGGGTGGAGGCGATAGCGCGGGAAGAATCCGAGGTTGACTTCAACATTCGCGGATTTCCCTATGCGCTGCGGGTGTCCTTCCCCGATGCAGCTTGCCCGGACAGGGCGGTCTGTTTGAGGGCCCGCCAGGCGTTGCGGAGAGAGGCAGCCCGCGGGGGGTCGGTGATGGAAGTCTGCAAGGCCGCTTTGAAGGACCTAGATCTCACATTCGCTGCGGTGCCATTTATAGTGGCCGAGGAGCTGAGGGCGTGTCGAGGGGAGAGGAGGGCGTTGGAGGTCAAATTTATGCACAACAGGCTGGTGCCTTGGTGTGTGTTCATGGTGGCGCGCGCGTGCAAGTACACGGCTCGGCGGTACTGCAACGCCCTGCCTGGTGGCGGCTCCCGGGCTGAGGGGAGGGTGTCTTACAGCGAGGCTCTCTTCTGCGTGCTTTTTAATACGGCCTGGGACGGCAAGTTCTCGCCTAGCGACGACCCCGCGGCCATTGCCTCGTCCTTCTATGTCACTCTGGCGGTTTTGTTATCAGCAGTGGGGAGGGAGGCGCCCCCGGCGGCCTTGGTCCTGGGCTTGGCCCTACTGGATCCGCCGGAGCTCCTGCGTGCCATGGCATGGGAGCTGCGGGTGGTCCTACCTGAGAGTACGGTAGAGAAGACGTTGTTTCGGCGCAGAGGGAGGCGACCGGGCATCTCCCAGGCGGTCGAGGGTGCTGTGCTGGAGCCAGGCTCGGGGCATATGATAGAGCTGCAGGCAATGCTGAGGCCCTCTAGGGTCTACACGGTGAAGCCCCGTTCGTCCAAGGGGCGAGGGGAGAGCTCTAGGGCGGCGGTGAAGGTCCATGAGTCCCTCGGCGTCCACTGGCTGGAGGAGCAGGTGTCGGGGTTGCCTCTGAAGGAACTGCTGTTGGCCTGCTGCCTGCCGTCGCCCTTGAACCTCCCCAACAGCCGCCTTGCCTACTACAGGATGCGGCTGGTCCTCCAAGGGGCGTGGTCTGCGGCGAGGAGGTCCGGTTCGGCAGGAGTGCTGCCATGTTTCCCGAACCTGTCGAGGTCGGTTTTGGCGGTTAGGCCCTCGGATCCGGAACTATTAGCTGGTCTGTGGTGCGCCAAAGGCGTGGCAGCAGGCAGCAGCAACTCGCCCGAGCTGTCTTCGGTATTGTTTTTGCAAGCCTTGGCGATGCTGGTGAGCAGGGGAGGGTATGGGGACCCGAGGGCCCGGTTGGGGCAGGGGGAAAGGATCGTGGCTTGGCTGGCCTGGCGACTGGGCAAGCACGCTTATGCTAAAGGGGAGGTCCTGAAGGTCGAGAAATACGGTGATATATTTCGGGCGTGCGGGGAGGCGGCGAGGGACGGGATGAATTTCGAGCCCCCTAGGGTGGAGAGTGGACCCTTCCTTGACAGAGCGGAGACCGCTAGGGACCTCACAGGGGGGCCGCTGCGGGATGAGGAGGTGGACGAGGTGCTAGCGTCCAGTATGGCTGATGCTGATATAAGAAGGCTTCCATGGGCTATGGACTTGTCCCGGCCCTACCCGGTGGCGGCCTTCCAGCGGAGCCCTCAGGGGGTCGGACAGATTGTGAGGGAGTACAAGCAGGTCCCAGCGGCACCGGTGGTTTCGGATACCCAGGAGGTCACCAGAGGGACATGCTTCGGGTTTGGTAGTAACGATAGGGACCAGCTGGGGGTCCGATCGATCACTGAGGCGAGTAGCGCGGTGAACTGGACAGCTCGGCCGGTGAGGCTGATGTGCCTGAAGGAGCGCAGGCTAGTCGATGTGTCTGCTGGTGACAGCATATCCGCGGCAGTCTGTGATGAGGGGCGGCTGTACGTATGGGGGTCTTCTTTCCCTGAGGTCAGCATCCCACGATTTCCGCAAGGTGTGGTAGTCGAGACAGTGTCCTGCGCTGCCTCTGCTGTTGTGGCGCTGTCGGAAGACGGCCGGCTTTGGCAGCTGGGAGATCTGACCTCGTCGCCTACCTCTACCAGGGTTGGTGCCGCTGGCGCTGGAGTGCTCGAGATCAGTCTGGGCGATGGGGCCAGTAGGGCGGCAGCGGTGAGTTGTGGGTCTTACCACGCTATTGCTATCGACACGCGAGGACGTCTTTGGGCCTGGGGCAGAGGGGAGGGTGGCCAGCTCGGCATCGACGGCGTTGAGGCCTGCTATGACGTCAAGAATGAGACCATCGTCACCACCCCTACTATGCTCTCTGGCGAGACATCTTCCATTTCCTTCGCTTCGGTCTCCTGCGGGGAGGCTCACTCGGCTGCGGTGACGGCGGCTGGGCAGCTGTACTGTTGGGGTTGGGGGGAGTTCGGGCAGCTAGGCCTGGGGTTTTCGGCTGATACCTTCCCCCCTGGTCAGGGTGGCAACAGCTGTCGCAGTCCCACGCCTAAAGTCGTGGAGGTCGGTTCTGATAGGGACGGCGTGGTCACGGCTGTCTCCTGCGGTGGGGCCTTCACGACCTGCCTGACGACTCTGGGCGATGTATGGACCTGGGGTAGCAACGAGAGTGGCCAGCTAGCACTTCCCCCAGGGGACCCGATGGAGCTCACCAGGCCTCGCAAGGTTTCTAATGTTCCTCCTGGCAAACGGTTCAAGAACGTATCTTGTGGCTTTGCTCACGTCCTGGCGATCGACGCGCAGGGTCAGGTGTATGCATGGGGTTCCGACTGCTATGGCCAGCTGGGGCTGTTGAACCCTCCTGCCAAGTCCAGTGGGTCCTGGATAGCCAAGGCCCCTCCTCCGAGAAGATCTCGGCAGTCTTGCGAGTACGTACCATCCGTTGTCGGATCTATCGGTGCGGTTAGGATGGGGGCCTGTGCTGCTGGGTATGGTCATAGCCTCCTGCTTAGTGACCCTGGAGGGGAAGGCAGCTCCTACAGGGCTCGGCGGAGCGAAGCGAGTAGCGTTAGCAGATTTGCTTAACCACTGTCCAGTATACTATTATGTATCATTCGCACCATTATTCTGTGACTGACCGTCTTCGAGTTTGGATACGCCGTCTCATCGGTTCTGTAGTTTTTTTTCTAATGTCTAGTAGCAGCTCTTCATCGACCGTTCCAAAGCAGCAACCATCATGGGCCAGCTCCCTGGTCTCGGGGGCGAGCGCGGGGTTGGCAGTTGATATCGGTCTTTACCCAGTGGACACCATAAAAACTAGGATGCAGTCCAGGCAGGGGTTCTGGGCTACGGGAGGGGTAGGGGTCGCCCGTCGCTGCTGGCTCACTGATCTTTCTGTTTAGTTTCGGGGTGTGTACAGCGGAGTTGGGGCGGCGGCGTTGGGGTCAGCTCCTGCGGCATCGCTGTTTTTCCTCACCTACGAGCAGTCCAAGTAAGCGGCCTGCTGTTGGTCTCTGATGACCACTGTTGTGCTCCTGCAGGGCCCGACTGCCGTTGAAGGAGGGCTCCTTTCTGCTGCATGGCTGCTCGGCCGCCCTGGCGGAGTGTGTGGCTTGTGCTGCGAGAGTCCCTAGTGATATACTCAAACAGAATCGGCAAGCCGGCCAGTTCGGGACTTACAGGGAGGTGGGGGAGGGGGTTCCTTTACCCGGGGTTGTTCGTACTGATGCTGCTAGAAAAACGAAAAAGGGAACAAGGCTGGCATGTGCCACTCACTGTTACACTTACTTAGTAACCATTTTCTTGAAACACCGCCCTCGAGGTCTTGTTAGATTCTGCCGTATATCCTGAAATAGTCGACTTGCTCTTCCCTTGGTGGCAACTCCAGTAGAAAATCCGACTGGGTTGACGGGAGAAGCCCTCATACACTGTTCCTGCTGCTGTCCAGGTCATCTCGCATATATACCGCAATTTTGGTGTTGGTGGCTTCTTCACCGGCTACCTGGCTACGCTGGCCAGGGAGATCCCTTTCGGGTTTATCGAGTTCCCGATATGGGAGAAGCTTAAGGTCTACGCTGCCAGGATGCAGGGAAGGGAACAGGTGACACCTTTTGGAGGTACTTCGAAAGCGGGTAGAAGCCCCTTGGTAGGAAGATTCTTGTGGCGTTTAGGGGCGATATGCGGCGCCATTGCTGGAGGGATCGCTGCTGCTGTAACAACGCCCTTGGATGTAGTAAAAACACGAAGTATGCTGAGTATTAAGGCCACTGAGACAGGCAGTGCTCCTTTCTTGAAGACGATGTAGGAAAGGGATGGTACGGCTTAGGCGGCATCGTTGTAGTTGTTGTTTTCAGGATGGACATAGTGAGGACGGAGGGCCCTAGAGCTCTGACTAAGGGTATGCTGCCTAGAGTCATACAAGTGTCCTCGGGCGGCATCATCTTCTTCGGTATTTATGGATGGGCGTCTGAGATGACCAAGGCGATGGGGTTGTGAGAATCTTAGCACAACGGGCCGTGCGGGGTCGTCTCGCTAGTGTCGTTTCTACTGTCGTTTCTCTCGTGGTTACGGCGTCTGGAGTTGGTCAAGGAGTGGTAGGGAATCGGTCAGCTGTTTTGGTTGATGTTGGTGACTAGCGGCGTGAGGAGCCCTTCTCTGGCCGTGATGGCGAGGGGTATGGCGATGGGCTCGAGGGGTGCTGCAGGCTTCCAGGCCTGGGACAATGCCAAGGTGTTTGGGATCCCCCTGCCTCGAGATGGCGAGCATCAGGACCAGAGGCAGGGCCGTCAGAGCGGCGGCAAGGTAGAAGGGACACGCTACGTCGAACGAGTGTGGAACTGAACAGCTGTATATCGAGGCTGAATAATAATGCTATTTACCCGAGTTTTGTCATCTGGAACCCAATTTTCCATCTGCTGCCTTATTGCCATCCACCACTTGACTTAGCGTCAGCGTAGTAGCTTCTTATCGGGGCGAGCTAGGATCGGCACAATGTACGTGATGGAGTATATAATGGGGCACTTAAGCTAAGAGCTGTAAATTGGGAGACCGATCAAACCGTGGGCGCCGTACGGGTCACTATGCTCTTAGGGAAAGTCCTCTTCGGGAACGGACTACGGCCAGCATCAGTTTAAGGAGCAGCGAGACGCCGTACTGGAGATGTAGGCTGAGCGGCAGGCGAGGCGATCGTCATGTCGGTTGCGGAAGGTACCCTTCACACATCATCACCCCGGATATAACGACGATGCCGCTCGAGGACCCGGTGAAGCGGCCGGACCTGTGGATGCCGAGGCAAGATGATGAGGGTACTGAAGGCGGAGCGAAGCACTTCAGGATTTCAAGTTTTTCTCGTAGTCGACGATTCAGACAAGAACGAGCGTGGATTCTGAATCGCGGTGCCAAAATATATTGGACGGAATTCTTCGTGCTATTTCCAACCCGATTTACCGCAAGTACTGAGAGCTACTATCACTCTCTGACAGGCGACGAGTACTTTCCGAAGGCCTCGGACGTCGGCCGCTTCATGCGGCTTCCTCGGGATGAGCTCATGGAGCTGTTGCCGGAGGGCATGGTGAGACCTTCACATGCTGTATGGGGTCACTCAGCTGGGGCGTTCAGGGTGGGGAGCTGCCAAGGGATATCATGTTGATCAAGAGCCGGCAACGGTAAGGAAGATACCATCGGATAGGTGGCGAGGGTTCTGGCGCCATCAGGGACTTGGGAATAATGTTGAGGAAAGTGACCCTTGAGATCATGCGCCAGCTGCAGTGCCTGAGGGACAAGCCCAGCTTCCAACATGCACGGGGATGGCTGCTCGACGGAAAGAAAGGTGTCCTTAGTGCTCTGTAGGGGTGGTTGTGACTGTCCATTTCGCAGGGTCGGGCAAGTCGGGCGTGCTGAACTACGTAGTGTGCTGGGCGAGGCTCAACGGCTGGCTTGTCGTCTATGAGCCGCTGCTCTCGCGCTACAATCGGGTGGGTCGTAGTGGCGGCGCTTTTTCCTCGAGGTTTGGTATTGTAGGAAATTGCTGAAATTAAGCGGAGCAACGCCGGGCTGTACATCCAGAACGAGTTCAGCCAGCAGTTTCTGGAGAGGACGTCCATACGCAACAGAGAGTTCTTCGAACAGATGCCGGTTGACATGAGCGTTTATGGCCGGAAGTGAGGTTGAAATGTCGGCGGAGCGATGCAGAATTTTTGTTATTTTCGGTAGGGCGCTGGATGGTAATGATTTGAACTTCACGAGGCGACTGTATGCGCCGCTGATTGAGAAAGCTGTCAACAAGGAGATTGTGCTGAAGTTCGGCGAGGATATCGACCTCGAGCACCTCACGGCTGAGCAGATAGAGTACGAGCGCTGGAGGGCTGCCTCGGCTACAGTGAAGGGTGTAGGTACAAACTGGAGCGGATGGCCCACTATAGAAGGGACGTCAAGGTGGGGAAGTTACGGTTGTTATGGTATGGTCATGAGTGTGCAGATACCATCAATGACGACCCCTCTGCCGGAGCCTGGGACGTTGTGGGACATCGTAGACTTTGCCTTGGATAATCAGGCATATGCCTGTCAAGCTGTTTATGAGCTTTTCGAGCAACTGAAGGTAGGAATGGTCTCCACTGGGGGAAGGGGAGCCGCAGCGTTGGCAATACGACGGGTTCAGTTGGAAACTCGTCGCGTGAACCTCAGTGCTACCACTGATATGCGTCGCGAGCCGTACCAGACCCGTACTCGTGGATGACTCATCGTGACTGTGGCTCATCGAGCGAAGGGAAGCAGCATTGATAAACTCCTTGGTCAATGACGAGATTTCCGACATGACTGTGACGTACCTAGCCTGCCCGGCTGCATGGCTGTTCACAGCATCGCTCTTCCAAGGGCATGAGGCTAGTGCCCTATCATCGTGTGGTTGGCAGGTGCAGACGAAGTTCCCTCTACTGATTGTGTGTGATGAGTGGTGCGAGGCCTTCCCAGTCTCACACTACGTGTCAATGAGGTACGACGACGACGATGCCCTCACATGAACTTTCTGACACCTCTAGCTGTCGTTTAGGTATGAGAATACTATCTACAATGGCTACATTCCGGCATACCATCTCACAATGTCGAGGCTGTTCTCGAAATGGGACGGCGACGAGTGAGAGAGTTGCCCCAGATGGCGGCCCATTTTTCGTCAGATACAAGCGCGGAGTGAAGCTCTATGGGACCTCTTGGCGTTTCCGGAACCGAAGGTGAATTTCTCGTTCGCGTCTACGGGTTATCTTTTTCTCAGGGACTATCGCCCTGAGCTTTGTGGTGTGCGTGATGATGAGGTGAGGATAGGATACAGCGTGGATGGAGTACCTCTAGACTGTTGATGGTCAGATTAAGACCGTACGCAATTTCAGCAAGCATGAGTTTGCGAATTATGTTGGGTATTATCGGCTAATGAATATTCTCTTCAACTTTCCCAAGGATAAGTTGGAGTAGGGCGACTGATTGCTGATTTCTCCCGTCTGTTCACTGCGTTTTAGATACTTTTACATGCTCTCCCAGGGTAATGGCTTCCAAGCTCGACGCCTGCTCATCACGCTGTATTGAACCATCCCTGACTGTTGCCCCCATGTAATGATGTTTCTAATGTAATCCAGTTTCTGCCATTAGCTGGTCGTGGTTATTGGAGTATTCGGGAGAGGGTGTCGCTTGATAATCCATGATTGAACGGCGGCCAGAAGTGTCCGCAATCCTCAAAATCGTTTTGGTTCAAGAGCTTCACGGAGTCGCTTCGACCGCAATCAATTGCCAGTAAAGCACTAAGGCTTGCCTATCGAGCGGGGCAAGTCCGACAGGACAGGACGTTTCCAGTCAGGAAGGCAGGGTAAAAATTTCCAAGGATCAAGCTATCGAGTACGCCTTTTTCGGAGCTGTCCGAGCGAAAGCTGCCGAAGCCAGCGTGGTTTAGCCACGCACGTCTGAATGACGGGAAATATCTATGCTACAAACTCCTTCATAGCACCCAACCTTACACTTTTTACAAGCAAGGAAAAACTTTTGTCGCCCAATTCTGAAGAATTTCGCCCTTGCCTAGGAAGTGTCACGGAAATTAGTAACTTGCCGAACTTCATTGATCGGTCAGTTTATTGGGCGAGATTGAAGTGAGACGTGTGCGACTGTAATGGTGGGGGGCGTATGGGGACGAGACCTGAGTGGCTCCAGGATTTTACACGTCCCTCTTGAGCCCCTGTTATCCAAGAGGGGCTAAGTTGCGAGTATGTACAGCGATCGATGATCGCTGTTCAGGTGAGGCATAGCGTGTTTACAGCAGGCATGGTGTTGTCGTGGTCAACATGGGCGCTTCGGGAAAGAGACCCTTTCGCTGACAGTCGAAGGCTTTGGCCGAAGCGCAGCATTTCAGGGGGCGGAACTCGGGCCAGTCAGAGGTGCCCGAGTTCGTCGGCTACTGATCGTCGCTGTGAGCGGTATGCCAGCAGCGGGATAGTTAGCCAACATCTTTCATCGAACCAATAACCCAACTCTCCTAGGTAACAGACCATTTACGTTCATACGAAGTTTGTTGGCGTAGGCTCCCACGCCCGGAGTGGATACTAAGGGAGCCGCCGATGTCCGTTTTCAGCGATATCACCGAAGCACACGTTGCGGAAGAGCGCTGTGCCTGGGATAGCTGCTTTAGGGGCATCGACGGTTGGTGAATGTTCGAGCGCGTACAGCGATGCTTTCATCGGCTTTGCCACCGAATTTGAAACATAATTCCCACATCGCACGATTTGTGGAAAAATATTTTGCTCTGGAAATGGTGTAGTGTGCATTCCATCAGATGCTTGGGCAACCTTGGTGGCCATCGCTCGCCCGACAGGTATCATCACCGTTCGAGCGACCATTTTTCCACGCGTTCACTCTACTCATTGGGAGAGGAAATCGAAGCCTGTCGACGATGTTGACTAAGCGGCTCATCACTGGGGTGTCGGCTGCTGCAGCTATCGCTGTCTTCACAAGTCAACCCTTTCTCGCAGCCGCTCTCGGTGCCGTTGCTCTTCACAATCCTGCTAATGTAAGAGCCATTGACCTTGTAAGTTACAAGGTCATTGTAACATCGTTACAATTTGTAACGCGTGTCCTCGGACAACCTCAAAGATTCGCCCCTTCAGGATTACCCCCCACTGGATAAGGGTGCCTGAAAGCTTTATGCCCACGATGCCGCTCACTGTATATACAGTAATGTAGTAATACACATTGTCGGTCCCTTTATAACCACGCCACGGCGAGCACGAAAGAGGATCGAGATCGATGTTAACGCCACGAGCCTTCACACGATTGAAGTTCATTGCCCGGCAGCTGAGAACCGCAGTGCTTTTGATGTCTTGTAAGGCCCTCGGTGAGACCTCTTCCACGTACTACTCTAGTCGTTGTTTCAGTTACGGTGATAATCCCGTTCTAGTGTGGTACTCGCGTGGCAGTGGTAACGATTCCGAGCGCGACAAGTTCCTCTTTGCGGAGGAGGTGACACCAAGCGGCACCGGTGTCGATCCGCTCAGTATGCTGAGGCCGCCTAGAGACCACGCCTCCATGAGTGGTGAACTTTGGACGCGGATTGGGAAGTTCGCGGGAATTGTGGAGTCCTTCGTTTCTTTTTTGTCCTACGAATTAGTTTTAACCTGCAGTTGAGATTGGACTCAGCAATACAGTCTCACTTGAGCTTAGAGTCAGTTAGTTACTAACTTTTAGTAACATGGCCTTACTTACACGCTCTTAGAACGTTGGAAGCGATTTGTGACATCACTGATTAGTTTATTGACAACTACAGGATATTTGTGACATCCGTGACAAATTCAGGGCGCCCGAAAAAAATCCACTGCCTGCACAGTTAGTCTGAACGAACCTCACTGCGGGGTCAGCCGATGACATCAAGGGAGGACCCATCCCGAAGCCGGGAGCTTGGGCGGACGAGGCTAAGCCCGGGCTCGCGGAAACGCAACAGTCGAATGGTAGCTGTAGACAACAACTACACACCATTATCCTGTTTTTACATGCTGCTGAGTCAGCGGGTCTGATTACTGTCGAGAAGACAGAGGAAACGGAGATTAACAAATTCCCAAATTTCATCTCTTCGATGGTGTTATCTCAGTAACGTTAAGACCCCATTGGCCGCCCCTAAATATCCATTCCTCGCTCCTAGCGGTGTCCACGGTGTCCTCGCCGATATCGTAGAACATACCGCAAAGCTGATTGAAAGTCCCGGGCCGCGCAACTATGTCGATCGCAGCAGAGCAAACTTGCGGGTGAGAGCCGAGAAAGGGAAACCCGAAAACCCCACCCCGAAAAGTGTGCCCCTGGCAACACTTTTCCCAGACGATTTAGAACCACCCTGGTTCGATCCCGGCGCCCGACACTTCTCCTGTAATTTGCATTTCTCCACAAACCGAGTTGCTTCTTGCGTTATTAACCGTCCCAGCCCCATCACGGCGGTTTTTTCTCTGGCTTTCACCCAGCAGTCACCAGCCGCTCGACTGCAGCTGTGAGTCGAGGGAGTACACCCCTAAGGCCATGCACGTTCATGGATACCATCCCATGCGCGACGCCCTTGAGAGGCGGACTGCTGCCCCAAGCACTACTTGATAGGGAGAACCACTCCAATCGAGCCATGGCAAGCCTTTCGTTGTTACCGCGGCCACGTTTGCAAACGGGCCTTTATAGGCTTGGCGCTGCAGTACACAGCCACTGGTTCAATACCCATCTTAATTTCAAGTGATGGAGAATGTCTTTTGAATGATGATAGTAATTCTTGATGAATGTTATTATTATCCACAGTTGTATAGCAATACTGCGTGGGAGCCTTGGCGTTTTTCAGTTTATATTTCCATGGCATCAGATTTTGGTGACTCAGTCTACACCCCTTGGCCGCCCACAAGTGGCATCCAGCCCCCCGCCACCGGCGTGTATTCTGACACCTGGCAACTCCCGGCCAAGTTCTATCTCGCTTCAGCGCTCGCTTCCCCAACTGACGTACTGTCGGACAAGGAGACTGAAGACTCCCACTGGAGCGTTGATGGTGAGAGCAACACGACCGAGCCGCTGGTGACCACCCCCAAGTTGAATCCGAACGCCGAGGCTTTCGTGCCGACGATCGGAGCTCCCCCAACCGAGACGACGCTCAACGCGGATGCTCCCGAGTTCATCCCGGGCACGACTTATGAAGAGGAAGAGGATTATCATGGTGCTAGCTTGGATCCTGATGCACCCGAGTTCGTGCCTGGTTGCCGCTCGGTTGTGGAGGATGACGGTGACGACAGTGTCGACTCCTTGATAGCTGACTTGGCGTCGTTGTGGGTGCAAGGGCTCCATCCAGCGTTTCATGAAGACGATGAAGCGACTGCTGACGAGGACCTTCCCGTTGAGGACGGCTCGTTGGCGTTGCTTCTGGCCGAGATCGCTTCTGATGGCAAACACTGGCCCGAGGAGCCTGCGGTGGCAGAAGTATAGCAGAGTATCTAAGGTTGACCCTGGCGTTCAGCACAATTTACCCCATTTAAATACGAGGTGTGGGAATTGTTCACTGCAGCCTACTGGTGCAGTCCACCACCACCACCTTTGTGAATGTTTTTCTCATGCACTGAGTACTTCCTGGTCGCAGTCCTCCAGAATGGTATCATCAACAACAGCAAGGCCCTCTCACTTCGACCGTCACACACCGCGGGTGTCTCGGCCACTAGGGGAGGCGGCCAGAAGGGGAGTATCAATCTTCACTTTCTCGATACTGTCATGTCGGGCTGCGTTCAGTGACTAATTCACCGGCCGGGGCGTGCTAGTAGGCTACCAGTGGTAGTGCACGGTCGCCTGTCTTGTGATGTTGGGCGGTGAAGCAGTCCGCAACTCTATTGAAGGGCCTGTCGAAAATTCGTGAACACGTTTTGTGTGAGTGGTCGCTGGTGAGTGAGGGTTCCAGGAGGCACTTTACCGGGAATATGACTAAATTCATGGGCCATGGGCGCGCCGATATTCGGTCATGGAGGGTGACGAAGGACAGGATGTTATATCTTTGTTGCGTGCCATTCCTTGGCACCTTACAGCTTGTGCGGTGCCTTCCATTGGTTGAGAGGTGTTCTGCAGTTGTTCCATTGATTCGCTTCTAACTTCCTTCTCTTCTATCGAGAAATGTCTCATATCACCACCTACTTCTCAGCTCACGGTTTACAAGACGCCTCAGTGAACGCCGAGGCTGACGACGGCCAGTTGGATCTGCTGCAGGAGTTCGCCGATTACTATAACGACCACCCTATCATACAAATGGTGGCGGAGTCCAACCCGCCCTCTGTGCAGGAGAGAGGCCCTGAGGTTGCCGATTTATCAGCTGCAGTCAAAGACACGAGAGACTTCGCCGCGCTGATGACGCCGTCGACTACTTATGGGTCGGAGAAGAGCTCCTGCTGGTCTGGAGACGCTCTGAGCTGGTCGCAGGATCTTCGATATCATCGTCAGGGTCTCAACGGAGACGCTCAAGAGTTCGTACCGGAAGCTGCTCCCGAAGAGGCCGATGAGCCCGCAATGAACCCTGATGCACCGGAGTTCGTACCGGCAGGACACGAGACCGCTGACGATGACGACGAAGAGTTCACGAGGCTAGCTCAGATGGCACTGCAGTATCAGATAGATCGTGTGAAAGAGCAGCTTAGCATTTTTATGGCCAGACTGGCCGCCGCTGGCGATGCTGCCTGAGGGATGCCGTAGCCGCTCGACCACTGCCACTAGTAGTGTTTGATGAGACGATGAGATTGTGTGTATAAGAGACGCCCATGGTTGAATGTAAATAGCCGAGGCGCTTGTGTATTATTGGTTGTCTTCCGCTTCTTCTTCTCAGTGAGGTGATGTAACGTAAGATGATATCATACGATGTGCTCAGCAGCCATCAGGTCGTTATTAAATAGACCCCCCCGAGTTCCTCCGAACCTTCAGAACCCCCTTCATGTGTATTTTAGCAACACACTAGGAATTTATTTCTCTCGTTCTGTTGGTGTAGCGTTTGTAATTTCGACTGAGGGCATTGAGACATTCCAGTTTTTGCAACGGTCGGCTGGTCTTTCAGAGAGACGATGAACGTTCCCATGCTTTGCCGTACTGCCCTCCGGTGGCGAGTATGCGCCTGGCGGAGTGTATCGTCTACGGCAAGGGCAAAGTGTTCACATCTTAAGGTTGTGCCGGGGTTGTCGAAGCCTCTTGATACGACTCAGACGTCGATGGTGATGTGCGAAAGACCTGCTTTGATGGTTGGAGGGAGTGGCTGCACACCGTCCGCTGGGAAAGGATACTGTTCGCAACATGAACCTCGGTGAGTCTTGAAGGGGGTTTTCTCTGGCGGATCACGTGACGTGATTCACGTCTCACTGGGAGGGTATCAGTACTCGCTGGTACTACAAGTGCTGTATGCAGAAAATGTTCCGATGCGGGGACTCGAACCCCGGTCGCGTGGGTGAGAGCCACGAATCCTAACCAGCTAGACTACATCGGAATGCTGATGCATTTGCACTCTTAAGGGCGTCCTCGGCGCAATTTATTCGAAATCCCTTCTCAGAGAGCTCCTCAAGGATCGTTTGAAGCTTGTGAGAGACCAGCTTGCCCTATGCGAGAAGCACCGAGGGAAAAGTACGAAGAAAGCGGAGATGATTCGGTTGAGGAGCATACGCCTCTTAGCGATGGTGAGGCTTCGACCGACCGACACTGGCCAGTATACTAGATCGTGCGCTGCTATGACTTGACCTCCCCTCGCTGGTTCCTCGAGGGTCGCTGATCGGGCAACTCGCATAAATACCGTGCATCTTGGAACCAGCGAGAGTGTTTCAAGTCGATGGCCCATCTTTTCTGCATTCGTGTGTACGGGGCCTTGTGCTTACTACCATTCGATGGAAGTCTTTTGTATCTGGTAGGTGCCGTACTGGCAGAGTGAGTACCTGCGTGCCATTGACTTGTCGGACAGCCCCGGTCTGCAGCAGCAGTCCGAGGAAGCGTCCATGAGGGCGTGGAGGATGGTTTGTGAGACCGAATCGAAGGAGAACCTTGCGGAGCTGGAAGAGGAGATCATGGACGTTCTCAAGGCTACGGCACAGTTTTACGAGCACCTCTGTGGTTTGGTGGGCGTTGAGGTGCCTGCTGACTCAGCCGAGGAAGCAGGGTGATGGTGGCGTCTCATTGCCTTCTGCGGTCGACCCAACAGCTACTCCGTACAGTGATAGACTGACTGGATATTTGATATGCTTGCTGCATTTGAATTTACATTTTGCTGGATCTTTGGTTCGTCAATGAGTCGGGTGACTCCGCCGGACTGTAGTGATTGAACTCATTTTGTTGAGTCATGACTGCCACGAGCGGCTTTGTTCCCAAGGAGATCGTCGCGATACCCCCCGATGGCTTGAAGCCCGCCAAGGTCCAAGAGCAGGACAGGGTGTTCGCTGTTGGCCAAATTGACGCCCCTCCTTCAGAAGCGCATTCTGGTGACGGGAGGAGGTGGATTCATCGGCTCCCACATGATAGACTTTTTGATGCAACTGGGACATGAGGTGCTATGTATGGACAACTTCTTCTGTGGCGATAAGGTGAGTGATCTCACCAACTAGGGGCGGCGTACTGACCATCTGAAAGGGGGGTGGATGAAGTAAAGGGGGTAGGGGTACCATCAACTCAGCGTGCCGGTTTTGATGGGCTTCACTCTACTAAGTTGAGTGTCACTCGTGCATTTTCATATCAGGCCAACATTACTCGATGGCTGGGGAATCCGAGGTTCGAGCTGGTCAGACACGACGTCACTCAGGAGGTCATCTCACTGTTGGCTGGGCCCGGGATAATGATCCTCGATGTTAAAGATACTTTTAGAAGTGGACCAGATCTACCATCTGGCCTGTCCGGCCTCTCCCGTGCATTATCAGCACAATGCCATCAAGACGCTCAAGACGAACGTAGGAGGTGCAGTGGGCTTTTGAAAATACCAAATGCGCGTGATGATGGCGACAGCGGAGCGATGCTGGACATGACCGTTAGGTTATCGGTACGTTGAATATGTGCGGCATCGCCAAGAGGACGGGGGCGCGACTGCTTCTGGCCAGCACCAGCGAGGTGATCAGAAAAGTGATGGTGGACGGCTGATGAAGGAAGCCTCAGGTGTACGGTGACCCCGAAGAGCATCCACAGAAGGAGACCTACTTTGGGAACGTTAACTGCATTGGGACCCGCAGTTGTTATGATGAGGGTAGATGGGGTCGGAGTCGAATGGAGCTTGTTAGGGCACAGCCAGGCCGGAATTTTCTAAGAATAGATGCGCCACATTTGAAAGCTCCTTGAGGGGGTCCTCGAGAATCTCATTTTGGTCATTATTCTTATACAGTAGACATCAGAGCAGTACTCTTACAAGTTTTCAATAGTCTGGATCTACTTTGTACCATCAGAAAAGAACACTAAAACGAGAGTTTCAAAAAATAATTTCAAAATTGAAACCTGAATACCAGGGTGAACAAACGGGATGCCAGAAATGAGGTATCTCGAGATGCTATATTTGTAAGTGTCAACGCCCTCGCCTGATTGTGATGTAACTACACAGGTAAAAGGGCAGCAGAGGCGCTGTGCATGGACTACCACCGTCAGCACGGCGTCGATGTCCGGATCGCACGGATATTCAACACCTATGGTCCAAGGATGATGTTCCACGTACGATTAATAGCAGCATCGCGGAGGCGGGAAGTTGTTATCAGGACGGTCGTGTTGTGTCCAATTTCCTCGTCCAAGCTCTGCGCGGCGACAAGATCACAGTGTATGGCGACGGCACGCAGACCAGGAGCTTCTGCTTCGTATCGGATCTTGTACTGGGGCTGTACAGGTTGATGGAGTGTAGGGCGGCTATCGGGCTACTGTGTCAAGCTTGAACGGAGTTAGGTGAAACGACGATCGGACCTGTGAATTTGGGTAACCAAAATGAGTTCACCGTGGGCCAGCTGGCGAACATGGTCAGAGACCTGGCAGCTGTCACTGAGGAAGGGCCAAAGCTGGAGATAGAATATCGCACCTTACCTCAGGACGATCCTCGAAGGTGTTAAAAAAGTGAGTGAGAAGGCTGCGTCCACGTCGTCCTTTCAGACGGCAACCCGACATCACACAAGCTCAGAAGCACTTGAACGGGTGGGAGGCTAAGATACCGTTGAAGGAGGGGCTAGAGGTCACCTACAGGGACTTCAAGAAGCGAGCTGAGGAGGATGAATCCGTAAAAATGTGGTAGTGAAGATATTACCTGGCATGCCCTTACTGTGTAGGCGTTGTATTGCCTGCATCAGAAGGAAGCTCGAGAGCTCTGTGGCTGACGTGCTGCTGCTGTTCCATGTCGTCCGCGATGCGACTGTGAGGAGAGATTTCGGCGCCTGCTGTTGGGTTGGGTTGGCGACGGACGAGGACCGTTCGGCTAACGTGTTTACGCTAAGAGTGGTAGTATTTGCAACGCTATCAGCAGCGGATTGCAGTCGGTCATGAAATCTTCTCCATTAATGGGGTATTGGAGGCCAACAGAACTCGGGGGAAATTTTCCGCCGGGAATTTTCCCAAAATATTTCCGTTTGGCTCTCTGTGTTCATGCTGAGAGCAATGACAGCGTAGGGTGCTATGCTCAGTAGGTCACATCCGGTCGTAGAATTTTCATCATGGATCGTTGGATAACCCTTGAACTTGGCGGAATTTTTCAGAGTTTTTTTCCTAATGTCACGCCTCGTTACTCTTCTATTGCCGATGCTACTTGAGGGCGTCCCTACGGAGAAGCCGTTCTTTGCATTCACCATCCACCTCTACTGGACGCCAGAGTACTATCATGCCCTCTTCCAGTCGGGGGTCAATCATGTTATTTACTGGTCGGGGGCGGACGTGGCTGAGAACGGCTCACATACGATGCCGCGGTTGTGGAAGTCAAAGTTTTACATGGCACGCAGTATCGCGGACCAGTACGGCGCTTCGCTCAGCTGGGTGTCCCCGACTCCTGAGCATCTGATGGCTGGGCCTGAGAGCAAGTGGGATTTGTACGTTTATACCACCAGGACCTTATTCGAGACGTACCCGTTCGATGGCATCAATTTTGACTGGGAGTACCCGAAGGACATTAAAGATTGTAGAAATTACGGTACGTTGCTGAAGAAGGTGAAGGAAGGAGTTTACAGGCCTAACAGGAGTGCCTATATTACTATGGAGTAGGTCAAGGAGCATTCCGAACTTTGAATACTCATAGCCATGGCTTGCGTGAGGTAGTCCTGTTGGAGGCCTTTTGCGGCATCGTATAAGATGATGGTAACTTGTATAGAAGTTCCGCCGCTTGATTTCCGGTGACATTATCGAGAAAAGTCGCTTAGTGGCAGCTCTGTCCAGTTTGACTTAGACGATATCCGCTGTTTCAGTATCGGGGCCTGGGAGCAACAGTTCGACTGTGCTAAGCGGGGCGGCGTCGTTGATGCTGTGGATATGGTCCTGATGATGACCTACGACAATGTAGAAGATCCTGAGGGACACTCTAGCATAAGATGGACAGAGGATATGGCATACACGTGGAGAGACACAGTGGGGCTGCCGTTTGATAAGCTAGCAGTTGGGGTAAGTTTTTGGAATTACCGCACAGGGACAGTTCTCGCGCCCCGTGGTTACTGTTCATCACGGACTTCGCGGTGAACGTTCTCTGACATTTGTGTGTCTCGAGCACGGCGCGACCTGGTTCTCGACGCCCGGGTTGCCTACTGCAGTGTGGTTCTCTTGCGAAGGCGAAGGACTATTTCGTGGCCTCTCGTCTTCAGTAGCAGCATGACTTTAGTCTCACCGTAGAAGTCGAGTACTGGGCCATCTCGACGCCTTGTAGCCCTCTGGTGATATTGTCAGATACCATTATACGGCCAAACCCGATACCGGCAGCAAGTTGGCTATCAGTCGCTGATCGAGCAGGGTGCCGACCCGGCTGGCAATGGCTACTTCAATGGCTTCTTCTTCAACACTCCAGCGGTTATTCGACATAAGACTGAGTTTATATACAACAATTGCATCGCTGGAATCATGATCTATGCTCTTGAGCATGATTTCTTTCCTTCTGAAAAACAGTCCCTCATGCAAGTCTTTAATGCGACGATCAACGAGGCAGTCCCGCCTGAAATGTGCCCATCCGTAGCAGAGAGAAGAGTTTTGAATTCGGTCCTTGCTGTCTTCGTCGCAGGAGTTATGATTGTTACGATATGACTGGTTATTGGTAGAAGGGCACCGGGGTCGAGCTGCTGTGAGTTCAGTGTTTTTAAGCCCTAGTTAAAACAACGAAGCTTTTCGTATTCTACTACTTGGTAATTGAGTGGCATTTCTGTAAAAACCGCGCCTTGTCGTCTACGAGTTGCGGTTAAGTTGGTATCACTCGTACCGCATGATGCACATGCCATGATTTCATGCTATTGATTGAGCTGCACTAATTTTTGTCTTGTGTTGGAGTAGTTAACGATGAAACAACGATGCTGGCGATTGTTGGAAGGGAGCTGCTAACGGGGTACTGCTCTGAGACTGTCTACCGTGCTGTCTTCAAAGTGCGGGCCACTAGTGGCATATGTCAAATTCTGCCGAAGGTTTCAACGGTGATTTGAGATGCTCGTAGTTCGACTACTTCCTCACTCGGAAGACTGTACTTATCCAGAGTACGGGCGCCGTTGCTGCCGGTGAACAAAGGCAACTAATCCGCAAGAGCCTTAGAGCGTCCCATGGCCGCCGCCACCGATTGCTGCGTCCATTAGCGGACCACCGCTAGTCGACTGCACCCGGTACACCGGAGTGGACGCCCTCTTGAACACTAGAGAAGAGGAGGGAGGTGACATCGCAGCACTTGCTCGATGGCTGAACTCCCGCAGCGTAGAGAAGGATGATATTACAGAAACTGTTGTTACGATTTACGATTGTTGTTACGATTTGTTTTTTGTTACGATTTTCGCATACCTTAAACTCGACTGACTCGCCTAGAAGCCAGGAACTTGCCTGAAGCCTTAAAGGTGCTTCTTAAGCTTTTAAAGCCTCTTCAGTTCAGGTGTAGAAAACAGCACCTGCCACAAAGCAACAGGGCGTGATGTGTCCATGTGCGATTGGAACGCGGCTCTCCGAAGATGCTCTCAGAAGATGCCATCAAGGCACCAGATCAATAACTAAATACTAAGACATAGGCCAGATGATTACGGAGTCTACTTCGATTCAGATATTGGATTATCCAAATTGGACATACGCATGGAAAGTGGTTCATGGCTCGGTCTGAGCAAAGCACGCGAGCCCGCTTTCACACGCAATCTAATTAAGTACCGGTTACGTAGTAGGCGCGTTTAGTTACGAGGCGGAGACAATAGCACAATTGCGTCCGCTCAGCTCGGCGCTTCGCGAGCTAGATAGCAGATTGCTGCAACTGTTCTGTGGTTGGCCAGTGAACATCGTCAGGTTTCACAGTTTTATTTTATTTTAAACCCATCCCGCCCACACCTGCGTTGGAGGCTCTGGTGCGGTTTGTTACCGACCAGGTCTCGCGGGCCCATCATGCCCTGGCAAGCGCCGTATCATGTGTATGCGCACCGCTGCCATGATTGTGGCTGACCGATTCGCGTGCCGGCGTCTGACGGACACGGTGTAGCGTTCGGTGCTTGCCCAGGTTCATGATAGGGCCGCTGCTGATTACCCAAACTTCGCAGGTATTTCTAAGGCACAAGTTACACAAAGTCAACCTCCGCTAGCGCGAGCACTTACTAATTGGTCTACTGCCTTGTGCTGCTGTAAGAAGTTTCAAGTTCTCTTCGAAGTAGCTCATCCTATAGTTTAGTTTCATCCTGTGAAGCGAACCCACAGTTTTCATGATCTGCTCTATCCTACCTGATTGACTTGTTTCAACACCGGACTCGAGAGGGGTTAATCGATAATGGGAGACTACAGCGTAAGCTAGCCTAGCGTAAGTTTCATCCTGGAACTCATGCACGCGAGTGCGAGGCGCATAACAAGGTCAGACGGTTATCTGAGTCTAGTGATACGCAGTAGCTGTGACTCCAGCGATGGTAGTCTAACAACCGAGTACTACTCAGTGAGTAGTACTGAAGTCTGTGGCAGCTGGTGCCTAGCTTGTAGTCGTCACTATTGTACACACGTGAGCGAGTGAAAGATACTCGTACGACACAAGGGGCGCACGCGTTCTCTCGTGGCATTGGAGATGACTTGCGGACTCAAGTCAACCAAGTAGAGGGTTAGCAAGTCTCAAGTATTGCCAACCCTCTCTGCCAAAGGACAAGATGTGGCCGAAGCAGCGTTCGAGTTGGAAGCCATGCTAACCCTCTAGCCTCTCTGCTACCACAGCGCCTAACCTGCACCTCTCCGAGCTATTCAGATGCTCAGTGCTCCATCCGATGGAGTCCATCGGCCCTCCCACCCAACTCAAGAAGTAGAAGCAGGTCAGGTTACGACTTACACTTCGGTACCAGGACATAAGCTACAGGCCCGTGCTCGCCTGGTTTCAGTGCCTCTCCCAGCGCAAGCATTCATGGGATCCCTTACAACTCGAGGTTTCCTGAGAACTCGCTGGAGATGAGGCCGGGCGTGGTAGACTCTGCCCTTCTAGAAGCCAATCGACGGCAGGCGAGCAGTTGAGGCTAACATCAATACCGTGTCGAAGCAGCACCGGCCGTTGCAACTCGCAGCTTGGAGGACACCAGTCGTTTGCGCAGGCTGAACCGGCTCGGATCTCAATGCGGCGCAAGAGCCAGCTCTGTCCGGGACAGTCTGTCCCTCTAGCCGGCACGCGTGGACATAGCTCATCTCACAGAAATGGTCTCAGCTCAAGTGAGCTAAGATCAGCTCGTCGGCTAGAAGTTGGCTCCGAAAGTGAACTCGCTAAATCTACGAGCGCTGGTTAGACTGAATCTCGAGAAAAGAGACACCGCAGGTGTGATTCATAGTAGCGATCTCTTACCGTGTAGATTCCACACTGTCGAGTCCTCCAGCGGGCTGCCTAATCTCGACCCTCCCTCCTGGTCTCAGTGGTCCGTCCTTGGTAGTTTGGCTGCACAGCATCTCAGAGCATGAACGTCACTGAAGCTTCCTTGATGGCCGCCCAGATCTTTTCCTTTGTGGCGTCTCCATATCCTGGCAGGTTTTACCGTACTGTGGGAGCTACCAATATGTACATGGACGTGTACGAGTCCGAGTCTGTGGTCTTCCTCCTTCAAGGGCATGACCTGCCAACGTACGTCAGCGGCCATCTTCCTCTCAAGGGCGACGGCTCCTCTTACTCTCTTGATATCGATGGGGCTGAGCTCCAGGAGTTGTATGGAAATATCACCAAATTCCAGATGAGTGTTCAAGACAAGGACCTCACCACTTTCAGCTTCAACGATGTGGACGCTGTCTCTACTGCGCTTCAAGGGGAGACTACCGTGCTCATGAGGGTGGGCTTCGAGTTCATGCCAGGGACGTTCATTCATCTCGGGGCCGGCAACGCTCCAGTGACCTTGAGGTTTCAGATAGAATCAGATGGAGGACTGGAGGTGGCTGTTTTGTGCGATGGGAAGTCCTTATTGAGCGCCTTGCAGCTTTCTCGCCAGGAGACGGATTATGGCTCCGTCTACTACGCTATAGAGTCATCTAGAACGGATTCTCTCAGTGCTTTACAGGCATGGGTGAAGCTGAACTGCCCTCTGCCCGCTCATGGAGTCTATGATCTATCTACCGCGACTATTGCGACCACGGTCACGATCTACACACAGCTCGGAGGGGCTCCAGTCGCACTTATGAGGCGAGCACTCCTCTAATTTTCATGAGTAGGTCGTTTAGGTCGGGTGGCCTGGTGGTATTGACCGGATCCCACTTGTACGCAAAAGATCCTATCAGCTCACCGGTGGTCAAGTTACCGGTGAATATTCTTATTTGGTCAGCTCAGCTGATTGTGCTGGGTCTCTCCAGAATGGAAGAGACTTTTCTTCTCTTTTTCTCGCTGAGTTAGGTAGCAGCCCGCATCCGCACCGAATGCGCTTGGCCTTTTCCCTTGGCGTCTTGAATCTGTCGTGTTCCGGAGTCATCCTAAAGGCGGGCGAGTGCTCCCGAAATCTCCTTTGGTAGACTACCGTAGCAACTACCAAACCCTCTGATAACGGTATGATTCGGTAATTTTACCAACCCCGGTATTCAATTTTACCTCATTACCGAGAGCCACATCACGTACGCAGACCTGGCACTGTTATTCGGTAAACACAGCAGCCAGATAGGTATCGGAGAGGTTAATCTCAAGCTCAACTCGTCTCCTCGTTTATCAACAACTCAGTGGTTCCTTGCTTGAGCCTAGCAGTAGACAACGTCACCGCATGGTCCGCATCGACTCGCTACTAGCGAGCGACGGGCGGCAATGTCGTTTCGGGACAAAACACTGTGGTCCTCTGAGTGCTTTACTCGTAATGCATGCGCAGGTTGGAGCTAAGGAGCGCAGTTTTTGAGCCGTATTGAACACGCCTCTGCTGTAGGGCTCGGAATAATCGCGAACGAGCGGTCAGCGGGCAGACATCAAAAATATGTGAAAGGTGTATTGCCTTCATTAGGTAGAAGCTCGATAGCTAGTCAGCCTTCGAGATTCACTGCAGATGCCCTCAATCGGGCCGTCAGTGGAGTTTTTCGAAATCCCTGTGTGAGTTTCGTACGACAATTCGACCAGGGCTATTGCTTGCCGGACTTGCCTCACGAAGTTGCTGAAGTTGCCTGACCCATTCATGGAAAACAACACCTCAGCTGAGTCCAGGCGCGGAGCTCTGGTAAAGGCGACAAATGGGGTCATGGGAGAGGAGCCAATCGACGATGTCACTACCTTCCGGGGTCGAATAGCGAGAGATGGCCGAGCTAGGGCAGTTGAAGAGGCCCTCAGGACCAGCAGTCCCCAGGTGGAACCGGTGGCGTCCTCGCTGGGAGGCTCCAAACCTCTTACTTCAACAGCTCACCGAATTTGGCCTCCGGTCAGGTGAGTATGCGAGCTGTGCTATCGGGTATCGGCTTGGAGAAGTACTTTCCTTATTTCCGGGAATCCGGTGAGGTGCCGTCGGAGATGTTTGAGAGCTCGCTAGAAGCTGAGCGGGGCGAGTGAGGTCAGTGTGAAGGAATGGTCCGTTGTCCGCTTGACAGGCTTTGATCTGATCGAAGCCAATCAGCGGCAGACGAGCAGAGAAGTGGAGGATATCATCAATACTGTGTCGAAGCAGCAGCGAGTTCACATTCCGCACGAACACAGGGCGAAAATATGGAAGGCCCTGAGGTGGTCTCATCTAGCTGTCTAGTAGGGCAGGGATGATCCGTAGGTACCGGTGGTTCAAGTCACCATACCATGTTAAAAATCATATTCACAAGAACGAGGCAAGAGACGCTTTATCCGGTGCCCGTCAGTGGTTGGGATAGATACCAAAACTTCATCTTCCCAAGAAGGATGCTCGTCCTCGGGATGCTTACGTCGACCTCGCTAAGCTCGACTCTGATCGTCAACGAATGGTGTATAGACAGACAGTGTCGGACGGGAATAACCAGGCCAGGGTTGTTCAGTAGGACTCCGGACCTCATGCAAGCGATGGATCGAAAGAAGAATCTTTAGATTTGAGATTTACAGAAGGCAACCTGAGATATTCTACAAAGTGAATGGCTTGCAGAGATCCGTGGAGACGTGGAAGGTGCAATTCGCCGCAGTGCATAGTCTCGATCCCGTCGTGTGTTAGCGGCACGATCCGAGACGAATGATATCTGGAGACCCTCGGGAAGAAGTTATATTGCTATGGATAAAGGAAGCCAAGAGGGAGTAAGTTGTTCGATTCCCTCTCCTCCCCTTAACGCCGCATCTCTGTCGAGCCAGTCGAGCGATTGCTCGTTTCTATTCGCTCGAGCTCCGCCTCGGTAATTGTCTGCCGATTGAAGGCTCCCTGGGTTTCCTGTATAGTCGGCAGTGGAACTCTAACTATGAGATAGTAACTGCGGCAGGGTGCCGCGACCCTCGGATCGCTGAAGAAGAGTCCTTCACGTACGCTTTTGGGACCACTCTCCGCTCAGACTGGCTGCTCGAATGGGATCTATCCGTCTGCAAATCGCCAGGCAGCGGCGTATAGCGATGATTCTGCGAGTGCTTCGCTTCGCCAACTTGTGTGAGTCACTTTACGTGCCGCGCGAAATTCTCGAGGCTAGCTCACGATACGCTAGGTCTCTCCATCGTGTCACTGCTCACGAGCTTCATCGAGGCTCGGAAGGTCGACGGTCGACTGTTCTTCAAGACGCTTGTGTCGAGTAAGATAGCATCACGGTCACCATCCCCTACGTAGAAGCTTATGTTACTAGGTAAAAATCTTACTGCAGCAACGGCGTATTGGATAGCTTTCTGGCTCATTTTCGCGATAGGCAGGAGCGGCGGCCCGGACAGTAATGACCACGGCCTGAAGAAGTACATGTCTTTTAGATGAGAGGATGAGAGGAGTTCGTCGGCGACTTTTAGGCACCAAAGAGTATACGGCCTTGCCAGGCGGCTGGATGGGGAGATAACGTCCTTCCGGTTCGATACGGAGGGCAAGCGGAACGCGAAGTTCAATTTGATGAGTGAAGATATCGAGAAATATTTCGGCCTGGTTTCGACGGGTGAGATGATCTAGCCGCTTCTAGTGGGGCATACATTACGATTGTAGTTTCGCTCTCGCAACACAACACATAAAATCTTCATCACTAACCCGAAATCGACCAATTGTTTCGGTTGGCTAACAAAAACTAGTGCACTCTGATCTCCGTTACGAACTTCCTCCGACAGCCATTGTGATTGAGAAATAGTTCGGCCTAGTTTCGACGAGAGAGATGATCCCGTCGCTCCTAGTGGAACCGAAAGTACCATTGTTTCAGGAATGAGTGCCAGTATATTGAACGACAAAGAACGCCTCACGTTCGATAAATGGTTCTCGGGGGTTATGGCCCGACCGTATGATAAAGAGGAGCTCAGGCAACAGATCGAGTTGACAAAAACGGAACATCTCCCTTTAGAGGATATTCCTGGAAGGGTGAGGGAAGATGCCGGTGGAATTGTTATGAAGCTGTTGCAGACGCCGCTGCACAGAGACGCTCAGCGTGGCCGCGTTCCTGAGTATGACAGGGCAGGAGTGGTGCACGAACGAGAGATTTTTAGTGTAGCCCATCATCATGAAATTCTGGTGACGGGAGCGGTGATTCAGGCAAATGAATACCAAAGGAGTGCCGTTCCCAATCTAGCCTTGAAGTATCAGCAGGAAATGTACGACTCGCAGCGAGAGCAAGACCAGCTTCTGGCGTGAGTTGGTCGATGAGCGCCTCGCTGATAAATTCCTCGTCACAGATACGAGCATGAGCGCCGGGCAGTCGAGAGGATGCTGCAATTGGAAGATGAAGGTTCGTTCACCTCGTTGCGATTGGCGTTTCGTAAAGCTAGAGGAGTTTGGAAAGAGCAATCGAGAATTATTTGATACCAACCGGAAATTCCGGTCCGGAATAACTATGCTGTACGTCGCTTTGCAAAAGCACGAGGCGCGGCCAGAAAAACGCCTGAGCCCGGTTCGGTAGAGTATATCAGGAAACAGCTACTTCAAGGTCGCTCGAGAGAAAAATCAATTTTCGGGACATCCGTCACACTAATGTTGCGAGCGTCTCTCACCAGGTTCAGCAATCTCTGACTTCTCGTCGTCGTCGTCCTACGAGTCCGGAACTGGCAGCGAAGACAGCAGCTATTATGACCGCGAGAGGGGCGAAGAGTAAGTCAAATCTTGGGACTCTAGCCCATCTTGCTGTTCAGACTTTCGGAAGAATACTCAAAGTCAGGATCTGAGGAGGACTGGAGCGGCGAGGAGGACGCCTCCGACTGCAGCGATAATGAGCTGTTCCATGGTGTCCCTTCCCACGAGATACGGTTTAGAGGGCATGGTTGATCTGAATGCTTCGAAATTTGATGTGTCGAGGATTTGAGTTGACTAGGAATGAAGGGCCAGCAATTCGTATGATGGGCCGCCCATCATGGGCGTATCGCATTGCTGTTACATTGGCAATTGTTTCGGTAGTTTTTGCGTATTGAACGATACTATTGTGGCTATTGTAGGATAAACCTTGATTGTTGGATATCGATTACTGATTCGATAATAGGGTTGGACAGTCGTACTGGGCTTCAGGAGAGTACGCTGTGAAGTACGTGACGTGCTATACGCCTCTTCTACGCCATCTGTAAAGCTCTCTTTCCATGGCGACATAAGATTCTGGAGTGCTCGTACCGCTCTGGCGGTGGAGCGAATGCTGACGAAAATCCCTCCAAGGTTGCTGGTCGGCGGAGTGTAGGGAGGCTGGAGATGACCGATTCTACAGCGACGCTGGGTAGGATGTTGATCAGAAATGCCTACGCCCTGGAGCCATGTACGGCATATGATATACTCCTCGCGACAAGCTTTGGTTGTCAGACCTGGGCGACTCCCCCGAGGGTGGAGTAAAGCTTAGCCATGTCAATGGGTGTCATGATCAACTCAGTGATGTGCTGTCCCGTCTGATGAAGGGCAGCGAGGAGTTCCTGCCTGAAGGTCTCCCCAAGCCGATGTTGCTTGCTGCCCCCAAGGAGTCCTCGGCGAGGACACGTGCGACAGTGGAAGCGAACCGGCACAAGAACGATCGGTGAGACTGGTCACGCCCAGCGGTACGGTCAACGTCGATCTCGAGAAGGTATCCAACTCGGGGGATGCGTTGCCTGCCAGCACGCCGGAAGCTTGCGATCTCTCGAGTTGGGTCTGGTTGAGTGGAAAACGGGGGTCACCGTGATCGACGAGGCGACCGTTACGGGGTCTTTGTGGGCCTTGGTGTCCCCGATGCTCCTACGAAGGGATTCGTGGGCGTTATGTCGCTGAACTACGAGCCCAAGTCGTCGATTCGGCAGTGGCTTCTTTTCGTATGCCGCGGCGACGCCGCGGCGGCGTTGCCCTTCACCCCAGCGCGGAGGCTGCCTAGGAAACACTGTTCCCGCGATTGTAGGAATCCCATTCTCCGGTGATGTGTCGCGATGGACAGTGTCCATTAGATAGAGTCGTGCTGTGCGATGCATCGCAAGATGCGCAAAGATACCCATATCTTGGAAGGGCTGTCTCCATGAAAGGGTGTAGCCGAGGTTCGATTGAGAGCCATAACTATGAGATTTTTGATCACCTTTGACTCGAGGTGAAACACGGTACTCGGTTGAAGAGCATTCCGGACCGGAATTCCCGGTTGACACTCACAACTTGTGAGAGTTGCTCCTCCGCCATCCGGTGGCGTGTAAATTAAGTGTACGGCGCCATCGCCACGAATGAGTACAGGGCTTCTTTGTCCGTTCCGGGAGTCCCGGAATGCGCGTGTCCGACACGCGCATGCCGGGCCAGCTTTTCCCCGTGGGCGAACGGGACCACCGAAAGGCGGGTTGGGTTGGCAAAAGAGAGGATGGCCTTCCTTGGGCGCCCCTCTGATACCGCTTCGCCTCGAGTTAAGTTGCAACTGAATTCTACTCCTGGTGCTTCGGCCTGAGCTTGAGGCATCTGAAGCCTTCAGGTGCCTCTCCGGCTCTGCCCATCTTTGGGGCCGAATTGCGAACTCAGTCCTCGGTCGCGGCCGAGATGTTGTTACTTACTTCAGGTGCTGGTGGCCCCGGAAGCTTGTCCGGATCTCCGGACGTTCTCGCAACGGATCATTGATCAGGAAGACTTCCGGCTTAGTCGGCCAGGTCAGAAGACTCACGGCAAGCACTGCGAAGACTCTCTCCGTCGTCCAGGACTCCCTTCGACTGGGATTTAACCAAGTAGACTCCCGGCATTCTGTACTGAGTTATACTGCAGCAGTGCAGTGCTCCTACTAATCGATCTCTGCCAGAGATCGTTTTTGCGGAACCCCGCAGCGAGAGTCGTGCCGCGATATAAGTAGGGAGAAATTCTCCCTAAGAATTGATCGCGCTGTGACAGAGTTGAGGGATAGCTGCTACGGATCTTATCATGGCTTCGGTCTTTGTGTCAGCCGCTTATAGCGATGCCGCACCTGTCGTTCGATCTGTCTGGAAATTCGATCGGCCCCGAAGTGGGAACTTTGCTCTGCGATGCGCTGGCTCACTGGTGTGGCGAGCGCGCTGTGATAATGTGCAGCTCCGTCAGTCTTTCCTCTACCCATGATCCAACCACCGTCCTTCAACACAAGATACTTCAGCTTTATTGTGTAGATGATGATTCTAGCTACTACCATTCATCTCATCATTACTAATCGAGTGATATGATTTGATCAGTCTATGACGATCTGTGATTGCATCTGTCATTTGTTAGCTTATTGACTCCCACTCGTATTATTAATAGTTACAATAATATGTCTCAATCATCAAGGCTTGGTGTTGAGGTGGCTTCTGGAGAGGCTAAATCTACCACACTGGGCCGATCTGAGAATTCTGAGGTGAGGCGGGCAGCTGCAAGGGGCCGTCTAGAAAGTTACTAGCAGCTCTCCATCTCTCGGAGTTTCTTCTCGCTCGACCGCCATAGTCGACATCGGTTACTCCGATGTCGAGTAATATCTCGAAACGGCACGTTTGCATATCGGATTGGGACACCTGGCGCGAGCGAAATTCACTTCGCGCTCTGTACAACGATGAAACGGCCATTGAAACGGCTGATCGATATGTAAGTGAATTCCTCTCTTTGAAATACACATGCTGTCCAACTTTCATACCTTAATACGTCCTCCCAGCTGAGAGATCCCACTTTTCGCGATTTGCATAACGGTTTGGTCCGCACTGTATTCGAAAGAGACAGCCATCACAATTCACAGTGTGAATTTCACACATCAGTCTTGGGCCATTGGAAGCATCGGCAATACGCTACAAATGGCCAGACACCCGCACGAGCACCTTGCGCGGCCGGAACTAGGAAAAGCACATCCTCTGTGGGTGAAAACGACAAAACCGGCTTACGGAGCCACTGGGGACCCCAGTTTGGGGTCGACTGTCCCCGATCTTGTAAGCTACACCGTCCCTTGTGCGACAGTATTCTGTTCCTCCGTGCTACACGCTTTCTATCTATATCTATATCGCTGCGAAGCGTACAGAAGCGTGTAGCGTTATCGGTCGCTGATGAGCCGCCTTGACGCTCCAAGTCAGAGACGTCCTTAAGCTCAAGGATTGCGAGAGGCTTACCGTAGCCTACGGTCCGTGGGGTCCGAGGTCAACGGGCTCTCCACCAGCTGTTAGGGTTCCATCCACTCACAGGGTGAAATGCAGGATCACGCAGGGTAGTGCTATGGGCATAGGTGCAAAATACAGACAGCGTACTACGTTGTAGTACGCTCCCAGCAGGGTGGTCGGTGGCTGGGGAGTTATAATAAACCCCGCCCCAAAAACCCCCAATTACTGCACGGGGAGAAATGCCGATTCACCCCCGGGGGTTCTTGGGGCTTTCTGGAGCGCGCGAAGCGCGCGAAGAAAATAACAAGATACGCAAGATTTGCAAGAATCTCGCCCTTCGTACGGGTACTATGCATGATGGGTAATTCCCAAAATCCAAAGGAGAGGTGATATCACTTAGACTGTCGTATGAATATGGGGTTTATAGCTCTTAGACAGCGGGATGAATATGGGATTGATAGCTTATCTGGGTCGGGTTTGCGGGGCATGCGTTACTGTCAGTAACTTACTGATAAAATTACCGGACCCTGAGATCCCAAGCTAAACCGAAGGGCTGCTCGGCTGTCAAACTGTTCAGCTCAGTCACATTCACTCGAACGCATAGCAACTGCACTTGTAGGAAATTTGTACGAGTGCAGTTTCTACTAGAAATTGTTTGTGTGAAAATTTTGTGACTCAAAAACTTTCACAGTAATCCCACGCCGTAGCGACATGACAGTGCCACAATCATGACGACGCGGCTCGTGCTAGAGACTCTACAAAGGTATCTACGGTGAATGCGGGCATGGGCGCGCGCGAAGAAAATGCAAGAAATGCAAGAGTGGCAAGAATATTGGCTAATCAGTAATCACTACTAGTGACTCACTAGGGACTCTCACCCTTCCCGAGGGCGGGGAGATCGGCAGCGCCCATACTGCAAAAACAAAAAGCAAGATCTATTCAGATAAGCTTTGGTTACTGATGCAAGGAAATTCATCCACATGATATAGAGACGTACATGGGGAAAGAAAGAGACATTGAGACACGCCATTGCAAACTTCACAATGTAATTAAGGGCGACGGTACTCAGTCGGCCGCGGTGTCAACTGCCTCCTTCTCGTGGGGATCTGAACGGCCAGCAGAAGGGCGGAAAAGCAGAAGTGAGTCGCTACTCGGATCATCCGAGTCGGATGTAACAATGGTTACTCCAGGGATGCTTTCCATCGCGGAAGTGACTTCTCTCACAACTGATCGTGGGCTCGCGGAACTGCCCTGAAACCTGAGAAAAATTGAGTGAGAGTGAGGTGAACCGTAAAGTAAAAAGGCAAATGTCATCCCTCAGACGAACCCGTGCCTGCTGGGGAGACGAGTTTCATCGATTAGGAACTCATGAGGCGACTCTCCAGTTAAGAAAGGGGTGGCCTTCAAGAAAGGGGTGGTGAACCTGGAAAGAAAAGAAAAGAAACGAAGGCAAAAATGGGTTATTACGACAGTCGGCGCCACACCTCCAGACTCAGATGAGCATGAGTCACCAACACAAAATAACTCCCCGGGGGGGAGTTATAGAATAAACCCCCAAAACCGACCACCCTGGCTCCCAGCTCCGCTACGTTGAACGTAGGCTACGTAACGTAGCGGAGCTGGGGAGATTCCTCACATATGGTGGAGCGTTGTCGACTGGCGCAGTTGTCGCTGTTGGGTGGCGCGGTCATCGGGTTGGTGATGATCGATTTCAGCTATTAGCACGTCTGCGCACGATTCCATTCCGCTCGTCAGGGACTGACGGTCAGTCCCATTGGATTATCCAATTTGGATACTGATATTGGATCACACTGCTTTCGTATTGCGCTAGTGTACGACATTTGCACAAGTCATAGCGACGCCCAATCGTTGCCCCGTTCGATCTCCGATCACCCTCTGCGCCTCAGACTTTTCGTGTCTTGCAGGTTGTGCTTGGCAGCAATCCACGAAATGAACTTCGTCCAAGCCTTATTAATAGGCGCTCAACTCTTGGCCTTTGTGGTGGCTCAATACTTCGGCAGGTATGTTCACTCTTCAGACGGCTACAGAATTATCTTGGATGTGTACGAGACTCTTCATGTTGCCTTCACTTTCCAAACGGGTTCGGGGTCGTACGTCTCCAAGTTGTATCAAGTCTATGCTGCTGACTCTTCTTATGCGATTGCCTTTGGGAATGATGGTGAGCTGAAGCTCTTGCATGATAGCATCGCCGCTCTCTACCCCGGAGTCACAGTCCAAGAGGGTGATCTGACCGGTTTTACGTACGAGGGCTTCAACTCGCTCAGTAGCACCTTTCAGGGAGAGGAGATCGAATTCACTAGGTTCGGACTAGAGTTGATCGCGGGGAAGTTCTTCTACCCCGATGCCGGCACTGCTGCATTGATGTTGTGGTTTGAAGTAGAACAAGATGGCGGACTGCTTGTTGAGGTTTTGTGCAACAGGGAGCAAAGGGAGTATTTCGGCACCTCTTTGCATCTCACCCGGAAAGTTACCAGTACTGGCTTGGTTAACTATGCTGTTCAGTCATCTGGTGCGAACTCTCTGAAAGAATTACAAGAGTGGGTGGGGACAAACTGCCCTGTGGAGAGCAGTAGTGGTGATGATTTCTCTACGGTGACGGTCGCGACTAAGACTACCATCTACACACAGCTTGGTGGGGTTCATGTGCCGCTCAGTATGAGAAACAGTGTGCGTCGCTAAGACTCTGAAGAGTCCGTTCAGGTATGCGGCCCATTGTTGTCCTGTTCATTTTGCCCGCGTTTTCTATGCCGACGAGATGGTATCAGCGTGGCGCCCTCGGACGGTCCGAGTTGGACCAAGTTTTTGTTGTGAAATCCGGGTATCTTCAGTGTACAATTTGTGAAACTCCCTCAGCTGACTTCGCTCTATTGTAGGTCTCTTTTTTTTCTCGGCCGCTGGAATCGGACCGCCGCTCTGGCATCCCGCCTTGGCACGCAAGACGCGTGCTCCGAGTGGCTATGTGCAAGGCTTTTTCACACGTTCCCACTCATTATACCCGCCACTGCATTACAATTCTCTTGTTATCGATATTCGACGAGTCGTCTAGTCCAGTCATCAAATTTAACGTTAAGGTTCACACGTTTTCATCTCGAGGCCTCAATGGCATCTCTGAGTCGTGTTCAGGCGCAAAGTTACTACTATGCGCTCAGAATCTGAGCCTCAGATGAAATCCCATGCTGTTGCTCCTCCGTTGTTGGGAACAACTTGTAGCTCTTAGTCAGCGCAAGACAGGAACTTCCGTCGGGAGGAGGTGTAAAGCCTCTCTACCAGTTTTACCTCTATCGAGGGTAGACAGCCATGTTCGCATGCATAAGACGATCGAGTATGAGTAGGGAGCTCCGTGGCATTCACTGCTGGATGCAGTGATGACAGCGTGGCTATGAAGCGACTTTCTTATTGGTCGTGAAGACCTCCTACGATTTTCATCCGCGTCTCGGTCGCAGCTCGCAGGATAAACAGCGCTGTTGAGATAGTAATATTTCAAACCGCGGTCTTTCTTGCGTTAAGTACTAGTTCGCGCGTGTCTGGCGCAAATCCTCGCCGGTACGCTCTGCTCAAGCGACTCGAGCGATCGGAAAGAAATCGAAACTTTCTTAACAACGCGAGGAAGTTCTCCTTGCGATAAACCGGGTTGGCATGTAGCTGCGAGTTCAATATCGAGGTCGCATTGACGTGCAAACATTAGACCCGGCACTAGGATCCGCCCAGTACGATACTCGACGAGGAATTCTCGCTATGCTTACGACTGTGCAAGATAGCGAGTCCTTGAAGGGGCTCCCACCATTCACAGGCCCCAGCCAGGGTTTCTTAAGAAGCTTTGTGACAGAGTGAGTAAGAGCTTCTTGTGAGCCAGGAGATGATAGTCCACGCATAGGTACGGACTCATCCTCGTAGATGAGTGGGTGAGAACAGATCGCCCACTGCTTGCATGCCGGGATAACTTCTCTGCATTCATCAATTCCTGCCTGAATCGGCCTACGAAAGGTGCAGGAGTCAACAGCGAGGCTGATGAGAGTGAGAACGGTCGACCGCGGTTGCCAGCGAAAGAATTGATCTTATCGAATCAGGGCCCACCAATCCTGAGCGTGGAAGTCAGCGATCTCGCAGGCCCTCAGCAGTGCTCGAGGTGGATCTACGGGGAACAGATGATGTCCAGGATGCAGCGGAAAAGACGGTCGATGCTCTTTGGAGAATATGCGTGAGCTCTAAGTGAATGCTGTCTTGCAACGATTGGCTGCCATCGAGCCCTGCGAACTCTCGCCAGAAAGCGCACCGTGATTTGTTCGAACGCTGATCATGATCTGCGTTCAGCCTGTGTCCCTAAGCCTTTCAGCTTATGTACTCAGTGGCGCCGGCTCAGGTGCGACCTATCACAGATGAGCGTGGTCATCAAAGTAAGTTCCTGGAACTGCCAGTCAGCTGGGCTATCCTTGACCGGCGGTCAATGACCGCTCTCAGCTTGTTCGACCGGCGAGCTTATGCCCCTCGTTGCACTCACATGCCTCCTGCTTCCAGTGGGAGAGGATCACAAGACAGCTCAGATCATTGAGGCGTTCAGCATTGACTCTGGTCCACACAGGGGCGTTGCAGGTGAGAGATTTCACAAAAGCATTTATAGTCTGACTGGCGACTACTACAGCCCCTTGATATGCAGTAGTAGTTGCTCGAATTCTGTGCCACTTCAGAAACTATACCCAGCAGACTCGTACAGAGGCGGCTGACCACCGAGGAGTTCCACTTGTTCGTCCACCAGGGAGTCACAGGACTGTGTCGACTACTCAGTGGGTGTTTTTCTCGAGAGGGGTGGTCAGCGCATTCCTCTCTGTTTTCTTACTCTGGCTGCCCCTGTTTGCTCGAAACGCGCGAATACACTTGAAATCTGGAGCTTCTTCAGACCATGAGATGCCGCCAAGTGAGCTGCAGGGGATCATCCAGGTGAGGTTGCTTTCGCCGCCCCGTCTGTGGCGGCCGGCTTCTAGTCGGTCAGCTGGCTGATCTTTCTAGGCGGTGAGCGTGAATCAACCCTCGCCGCCCGAGGGGAAGAATGGAGACAGAAGGATGCTCGGAACTGGTACACTGATGGACCATCGTCTATTCGCGATGCTTGACGGGCGAAGTGTCGCTGCGCGCATGTATAACTCTCGCTACGCTCCCTAACAATTTCCCAATGTAGCCATTTTGAATGAAAATCAGCCTTCTATGTATGGGAGATGGAGAACTCGTCGCCTCCTCCTGAAGCTCACGGCCACCTGATTCTCCCTGGACTGCCATTCATACTGGGGTTTGCCCCGGCGCTCCGCATTAGTTTCCGCTCACAGGCCCAATCAGACGTCGGCTGCGCCTTCTGGATGGCGTATGTGAAATGCTCATGAACTCGAGTGTCATCACCCCGGGCATGCTCTGTGGACGGTGAGTCTCTCTCTTCAACAAAGTATTCAGACCACGCCGACGAGTACAGGACGGCTGCAGAGTCTCCCTTATTCAACGCACTTACAGCATCTAATATGTTGAAAATAAGAGAGGGTTCTTTATTCGCTGGGCGGTACAGAATCTGCCAGGCACTAGCCCCAGGTGGGGAGCACTCGGTGGTGTAGCTTCGGTCCAAACTACGTTTTCTCAGATGCTGTGGCGGAGTCAGCCAGCTCGAGCGGAGGACCCCTATGCTTTAAAGTGGAGGATGAACTCATTCACGCTATGAAGTGAGAGGCAGAGCCGGGCCGACAGTGTCCTTGGCCGTCGGCCCCGGTGATGCACCGGGGCAGATGAAACTCATCACGCGTAGGGAGTTGCCGGAATCCCTGAGGACTTTGGTAGGCAAGAGTCCGAAGCATCGACGGATTTGGTCCTGTACGTATATCCGTACTTTCATGATGCATCCTTGGACTTTCAGCGGGCCTTCAGGAGAGAAGCTACCTTATTGAGAGAGGTACGAGCTCTGGTCTTGCGCCGTGGAGGATTGCAGGGCGGATTTGGGAAGCCGCGGACGGGATGTTCCAGTCGCTCAGATGAACGCTCGGCTGAACGGGAGGCTGGTCAGAGTTTTCGACTTCGGCGAATCAACCGCGAACTGTGCTTATCAAGTGAGCTAGTTCCTGCATGATACTCGATTGGCCTGTGCGTATGCTAGCTCGAGACTCCCTCTCCCAGGTGAGAGATCTGATCGATGGTATAACGCTGGCAGACTATTTGAGCCGGAAACGTGCATCCGCCGCGGGGCTGCATTCTCTCCCATTCCGTCCGAGGTGAGTGAACACGAGAAGGTTCGCCCGGCTACGCGTCGGATGCTCGGTGAACTTCACACTAATTGCGACAAAGAAGCATCCAATACCTGAACATTTCCCAACTCTCTTCTCGGTGGGCTTCGCCATCCAGTTTTCTGTCGATCAGCGTGCTCAATCGAAGGCCGATACGGCCTGGGCTCTCGGAGGCACAGATAGTCGATCTCTTGATATCGATCATATCGATATTGGATGAACTGGAGAACGCTATAGGAGTTCGCAGCGGTAAAACACATGAGTTGCCTCCTTTAACCATGCTCCCGTCACTACAAGATGGTACTTGAGTGATCGCACCTGAGTCATCCCAAAGACCACACGCTCGACTTCCCTGCCTTTCAGGCGAGGCTAAAAGGCGCATTGTTCACAGCGCCTTGGACCCCAGGGCAGTGTTCTTGCGGGGTGGACGGCTCGACGATATTGTGTTAATACGATGGAAGGACGCGCGATGGAACACAGAAGATGTTAGTACCGCCATCGATCAGCCGAAACAGAAGCAAAGGAACTCTTTGAGCATCTGAGATTCCGGCGGAGGAGGATCTCAGTTCCCGTCTTCACCGTTGTCGCATCCGGCGAACGGTGAGCATCCATTCGCTAGGCGTGGTGCATCTATAGGTGTTGGGGGAACGGTGTGATATCCTGGAGGGCCTGCCCAACAGACCATCAATTGGACTGCAGAGAGCTAGGGCCGCCAGAGTAGAGAACGCCGGTATCATGCATCTCACCAGAGATGTGAGACTCCAAGTTTCACGGACTCACCCTCGATTGTTAGCAGCTCAATTGGGGCACCCCGCGCGTGGCGATGGCCAATAGATAGGGGCGGCACTGAAATCACCGAGTTGAAATTGTGTCAGGTGAGGTACGCGCACCCGGATATATCACGGGCGGAGATTATCGGAGGTGCGGAGAGCGAGGCTACGAGGAATTGGGACCTGTATAGCCTGGGCTGCATCGCGTGAGTTCGTCAAGGAAATTGACTTGACTTGCTCAGCAAGGCGAACAAGCTCAGAAAATTTTCCTCGGACGTTTATTTGTTTGAATTATCTGACTGAATCGAAATAAATAAATTTGCGACTCCATGTTGCCCGGAGCGCCCCGAAAGGGGGTAAGTATTCCGGGGGTGGCTTCAGGTTTGAGTGTGTGTGCTTGCTCCCGCCGTTCCTCGGAGCAAAGCAGAATGAGTTGCCCCTGGAAGAGTCCCTGCCTGAGCACGAAGGGGCTTCTGCCAGAGATGCTGATGAGGAGGATCCACCGCTTGAGCTGGAAGGTCGGGCACCGTATCCGTGGGACGATGAGGAGTACAGTTTGCAAGGAATAAGAGAACGGTTCGATGAGACTGCCGAGTAAGCACTCCGATCAGTCGTGGAGTTCGACTGCACTGTGAAGCTTCAAGTGGGAGCAGTATGTGGAAGCCTTCGAAAAACTGCTAAGAGCTACTCGTGGTGCTCAGGATGCAAGGTCTGTCGGAGGCATATAGAAAGCGAATCGTCGCCCAACACTGTCAATGCAGACCCGCCGATCTGCGCCCTGTTTCTGCGGTTTCGGATGAGCTGATCGATATCATCGAGATGATGCTCTCCAAGTCACCTGCAACTCACAGGTGATGATGTTCTGACAAGCCTCTTCGGTGGCGGTACCAAATTATTTCGGGGTCGCTTGAAAAGCCTTGCTCTGGTTGACGCCCTAATGACTGTCTCCTCAGTGTGGATGGATCTCAAGACGATCATCACGATGATGAACTAATGGAGGGAGTGCAGAAGAGTGAGCCTGTTGGGCGGCATCGAGTAGTTCCCGAATTTCCGGCATTAGGCGAGCACACATATGCGGATGTGATCGCTCAACTGCGGCTTCTCAAGGAGCAGCTTGAGCAGCTGCCGAGCGCCTTGAGAGACGCACTTTCAACCTGGACAGCTGTACGTCGTCTTCCCACGCCGGTTGACTATTGATCAATGATCGATAGGCCGTTGGCGAAGAAGTAATGGTAGATCCGGCCACCAGCCTGGACCTCAGAGATATACCAATGTCGCCGTTCGGCAGCCGGTGAGCTGCCATTACCACAACTCAGTCACTGAGTCTCAGTGGGACTCTGGATTTTGGACTCTCAGATACCTCCTAAAGTTTGCCACCCTCTTCGAAAATAGTACGGCCCGCATCAGTGGTGGCGAGTTCCCTCTTTACGCACTCTTGCAAGAAATGACCACTCTTGACCTCAACAGTAAACAGCTTTGCAGCCCTGATGTAGTCACCACCAGAGGGGTCGGGAAGACGAAGTGGTTCGCCTTCCCACAGATACTCGTCCTTGCCAGATGTCTGAGCGCGTGTTCGAAGTTTACAGTGGAGCACATCGACTTGTCGGACAATCTGGTCGCTTTTGCGTCGCCCAGCTCTCCTGTGGCTAGGGGCCGTACATACGACCTCGCAGGCCTCAGGAGCTTCGTGAAAGTGAGATATCTTCAACACGACTTTAATTCAATGACACAGAAGTATCGTGCCAATCCTTCTGCAAGTGGCTGCTCGCTACGGAGATCGCACTTGCGGAACCCTGCAGCGAGAGTCGTGCTGCGATATGAGTAGGGAGAATTGATCGCGCTGTGACAGAGTTGGGAGATGTCTGCTACGGATCTTATCATGACTTTGGTCTTTGTATCAGCCGCTGAGAGCAATGCCGCTCCTGTCGTTCGATCTGTCTGGAAATTCGATCGGCCCCGAAGGAGGAGAGTTGCTCTGCGATGCGCTAGCTCACTGCGCCGATCTGAGAACTCTGAGGTGAGGCGGGCAGCTGCAAGGGACCCTCCTAGAAGTTGCAGACTTGAAAGTCGCTACTAGCTCTGTCGGGGTTACTTCTTGCTCGACCGCCACAGTCCACCATCGCATTTCAGGCTTTCGAGATGTGAAATTCTGCCGAGAGGAGGTAGGGCGTTGGCCAAGGCCCTGCACAACTTTTTACATCTCATGACCCTGGATATACCATACAACTATATTGGTAAAATCCTCGGTAGGCCTTAGATTCTGTCGAATCGATCGGGCTGATATATCTTCAGCTCTCCTGGTCTGATTTCGTCAAATCTGCTAACTCGATGAATCAGGAGATGAAGGCGCGGAAGCCATTGCGCGAAGCTTGGCGAAGGCGGAGCCTGGGAAATCATGCGGGTCTCTGGTCAAACTCGTGCTCTTCTCGAACTCCATTGGCATGATTGGAGGGTGGGCATGTACTAGCGTTCATCGATGAAAATTCCTTCTCAGTCGGTCCCTTGTCGCAGCTTGCGAGACCAACTTCACTCTCTTGAGTTTGGCTATTGACCAGAACCCTATCCCCGATGTGAGTGGCGTGGTGCATCAGCTGCTTATGCGAATGAATAGCATTGTTCTTCGGTGGCAGTGTACGTGTAATCTCCTGTCATGGCACTTGCCTGCCTATCAATGATAAGTTATCATCGATCTCGGTCAATATAATCATGTTCATGAAATAAACCTCGCTGATCAGGACCAATTAGTAGCTCTACAAAATGCAGTAAGCTTCAACAACCAGTTTGAGAAGCTGATAGCAAGCAGCGCTCGGTTTGAAGACTTCGGGCATACTCTCATGGCAGAGACATTGCAGAAATGGGCAGCACGAGGCGCTCAAGTGTCAGCGGTGAGGCGAACTTTGCTGATGCGTGCCCGGTTCGAAGAAGAGCGGATCGAAGAAGAATTCTTCGAATTTTTGGAAGCTTCTCGAAGAATTCGCCAAACTGCACATATCTTGCAGATTTCTCGAATCGAGAAATCTAGGTTCGAATTGCAACTGCTTTACATTCGAGCCTGTCACCTGATGTCAGAGACTAGAGCTGCGTCTTGCCAAGCCACGAAGCCTGCTTGAGAAGGAGGTGGCAGCGATAGTCCTAGGGCGTGCAGCCCCCCAGGGAGTAAGAAATTAGAGCAGTTTGATTGGCGCCTCCGAGATGGTGGCCAATGCCCTTTTTGCCAGACTGATCCCACTTCTACTTCGTCGGAGTGATGGCTCGCGAGTCGAGGCTACGGAGTGGAGGCTCGGCAGTGATGCCACTGATTACAAAAGATCGTCCTTAAGCGGAGTTTGACTGAGCTGCTGAGTCTCAGCGAATTTGAGTGTTCGGTTGAACGTCAACTAAGTTGACTCAACTTGATTTAATTGAGTTAATCCAGTCGGGTTCAAGGCTCCAACTTGAAGCGACCCAGTGACTGGGTTCCATTCCCTAGGCTACGGGCTCTGGGACGGCAAAGTCTAGCCGCGAGACTCTCGCGCGACACCGCGCAGGCGAGAGAGCTCGGACCGAGTCGGAACCTGCACCACTCGCGTCAGCGAGTCTGGTAGAAGAATGGTAAAAACCCCCACTCTTCTTCTACTGAGTGTACGGTGACGGCTCGAGATTGGTGAGATGTCGAATGACGGTAACCCGGACTTGCCGTACGCCCATTGAGCGGCACCCAACGATTAGGCCCTAATCTTGCAACAGAGTCTGTTGAGCAGACCATGCCGGCTCTGTTGAATGCCTCCAGGTCAACCTCGTTGTTTGACCAGTGATAGATGCGGAAGCGGTCCAATATAATTTACGGGCAACATCACTAATGATTCATTACCCATTACAAGTGGTTGACAATCACTGGTTGTGAAAGTTGACCAGGATCAAGATTCTTGATGAAAAAAGGAAATATGGCCAGGAGGGTTAACGAGGTTTTGCAAGGGAATTAGATTAGAATGATTGATTAGATTGATTAGAATTGATGACATGCAATTTTCGCAAGCGATCCTGATATCAGTATCTGTTGTTGGCTGAGCAAGAGATCCTACTCAGCTGATGCAAGACTCTGGTCTCATTGGGCGATTCGCCTTCGATGAAGTCCCCCTATGGCATAGGCCCTATGCATTGCTATACAGACTGTATAATACAGTAGACTGCACCTTGTAGCTCAAGAGTCTCGACTCGGGACTCTCGAGTCAAGACCTTCCGAGTACTTGGGAATCTTGTCAGTGGCAGACGCAATATCAGCATAAGTCAAGGCGCCGTTTACTAGTGGGGAGAATAGATGCTTCTTGCACTCGCTTCCTTATGCCGTCCTTTGCTTAACGTTAGATATCTTTGACGAGACTTATTGACGATAGTGACACTTAGAATATCTTCTCGTGGTAGATCATCAACTACTGATGGTTATTGATGATCAATAACCTTCTTCTTTTCAGGCACCGCCTTGAAGGAACATGATGGCGGGAGGTTGGTCACGTAGTTGAGGTCGCCACTTATCGTTCACATACCAGCGATAAGGATATCATCTATATAATTCTTCATCACACGAGTATTAAGGTTACCGCGGGGTCGAGGGGGGTGGGTTAGGAGGCTTGCTAGTTGTGGCTTAATCAAATGTGGCTGTCTGAGGGGACAAACATAGTCATGGAATGAGCTCAAAAATCGATAGGTCTTGAAGTTATTGCTTTCGCACGAAGCTCTCGTATCAGTCAACCCAGAGAATTTATTTCCTAGACAAGTGAATGCATCACTAAGGTCTATCACTCTGAGGGCGCTATATGGTCGCATCTCCAAAAGTATATCAGGGATCCGATTTTTTCGCAGAGGAAGTTGTTCAGAAAGCTTCTTGGTCATTTTTTCTCGACGTGGATGAATGTGAATACCACCCTGGGTGTTTTCCCATGCGCAACATAGTAATTTTGCCCCGAGCTACTCGGTCCGGGTAGGCTGGGGCTCCTCCAAGAGGATTCATACGCCGCCCCGAGCTCCTTTTGTTGTCTCAGACAACTTGTCTGTTAGATTTTTCTTGAAAGCATAGGTGGGCACGGTTGAGAAAATTAGACGATTCCTTTTCCGTTCCGTTTTAGCCGGAGTCCGGTTTTCCGTTCCGCTCCGGGATGTTTTCCGCGTCACCCAGAGTGGGTATCTTCCGGCGAGTATTCGGGGCATGTGCGAGAATTTTTGAGCTTTTCCCAGGTCTGGAGATCAATGGAGCCTCCATTGCGGAGCAGTACAAATGTAGCTGGTTGTCAGTCCACAGAGTTGAATACTCGAAATGTCAGAAAACTCCGATAGCTCGAGGTAGAACATAATTTTTCTCTGAAAATACGCAATAGGAACCTGTTTTGGCCTTCCTACTCCCTCACGATAAGAGAATCTCTCACTCACCCCTGACCGTAGCACGAGCTAGAACTCGAACCGGAATACAAACGGAATACGGAAGAAACCCGGAAGCCGGAAACGGATTTCTCTGACCGAGCGAGGTTCCGTCCCGGCTAAACCGGAACGGAATTAGCACCCGGAGCGGAACCGGAGCGGAAAGTGCCCAGCCATACTTGAAAGGGTAGAAACAGCAAGCTGAAAAGAGCCCTTAGAGTTCCCTGAGGGAACTTCCCTCTCCTCGCCAGTTCGGTCATACCATCTTGAGCATCTGAGAGCCTTCCCTTGCAAGCACTGATCGCTCCTTGGTGGGCATCGTGAACGCATAATTTCACGGCATCCGCCAGCGAGCTATACGAACTTCGACGAAGTTACTTCGTATCACGAAGGCCAGTCACAGTCTGTGACTCACAGAGAAACGGCAATGATGTGCTTAAAACCTGAATTTGAATGCATTCAGTATTCGGGCATAGCTGACGGTCTCAATGGGTTTGCCCTGAGCCCTCAATATCTGGCAGGCGCAAATCTGCGAAAGGGATGGATTTCATCGGAAAGAAGGTCCGCCTGAAGAACAAAGGCCTCAGTCGACGAGTCCACTAACTGAGGAGGTTCGGGCTAGCTCAGGCGCAGTCGTTCAGACTCAGTCTTCCCCTCAGTGCCCTGTCCGCCAGTAGAAATCTGAGATGGTGTCGAATAACACCTTGAATTTGAAGGTCTGTAGCCACCAAGGATCTCGTCGCAGTTCACAGAGTTCACTGCGCTAAAGATGGAGCGTGAAGCTTCAGCTGTGCCCCTATGTCGTTGGCAATATCCCAGTCCATTTTGCAGACTAGCAAGCAGGGTGACGACACCGTCGCCCTCCGCCGTGTGCGATGCAGTACCTGATCACAGAAAGGCTTGCGTAGAACAGTGACCAGCAGCTTCTCTCCGAAGTCACTTCACCTGCCTATGCCATCGGGGGATCTCCTACGGGCGAATTTGGTACAGTCCAGCACCTCGCAGATTGAGTGCCCGCGAGCTCCTGACGAAAAGGTACCCATAACCACGAATTGCAGTAGTGTTACTTGACTTTTCCTTAGATTCCTCGCCCCTGATCGGACGACCTTGCATCAGGGGTCGGAGGAGCTGGCGGAGAAGCGAGGGAAGCTATTGATGACTCAAACACTGAGAACCACATGCTCGAATTTCGAGCCTCTAAATAACGTGCATTAAGACAGCTCTGATCGTCATTTTCCACTCTGCTTCTTGCCCCGTAGATGCATCGAGCGATAATTTATCCTTTTACGGCAGCGCAGTACCATACCGTAATGAACCTGAACACGCGGCTGCGAGCGTACCTGAATTGTTTGTTGGACCGTCGCCAGGCGACGGTACGATCTTCGACGCCCCTTCCCCCTACGCCATGATGTCGGTGTCTCTCAGGGAAACGCTCTCTAGTGGTGGATGGATCCGGACCAGATTACAGATTTGCGGTACCTCCACTGGAAATCCTCCAGCACGTCCAGGCTGGACGGTCCAGGCTGGACCGTCCAGCTCATCATGCGCACCAGTTGGTCTCGTCTCGACTCGCGAAGAGATAGGAGACTGGTCGGGAGACCAAAGAGTAGAGGACGGTTTGAGTACTTGTAACGGTTCTTCAATCGGAGACACGTCGAGGTACGTGGCTCCACTGGTTTCCCCAGTAGGGTGGGGGGACATATCGGCACTGTGCCGACGGCACAGCAGCTTCTGCTCATTTCGCCGCCGCCATCACATATACCATCTTCTTCATCGAAGGGTGCTTCATCTGATTCGTCGCTCCCGGACACTTCGCCTTCAGGCTCGCCTTCGTATTCTTCCCGATCCGACGCATCGGAGTCGGAATCTTCGCCAGCAGATTCCTGGGAGGTTCCGTCGGGATTGGTTCTGTTTCCCAGGCAACTTTCCTCGGAAGTCTCACTGATTTTGCTCCCATCGTGAGGACGAGCCGGATCCGGAGAGAAGACGGGGCCTTTTATTATCCTCATAGAATGACTGGAGCTACGTGGTAGCTCCAATCAGTCCAGGAGGTAGCCAGACTGGCTAAGCCAGTGGATACTAGCCACTACTACCTTTCTCATCACGGCTTGAGGCCTCAGAGTTGCTGTTCATATCACCATCTCCGTCAGCGACCTGAGCGTCTTCGACCTCGGCTTCAACCTCCTCGATCAAGCTCCTGTAGTGCTCTCTCATCGCATCTGAAGCCAACATTGTATGCCATACAGAGTACAATATACTCGGCTGATCTGCAGACCTCTCCGTCATTGACACCATCAGTCCAGCACCCGCTGGCAGGTAAGGCCGCCTTACTAAGGCGCCTGATTATTCTCTCCTCGAAACTCTTCTGCAAGCCCGCGATGACGTTTCTTGCAAGAGGGGCAGACCTGTACTCATATTCGGAGATGAAGAAGATGGTACGCTTAGAGTGACCTGGACTCTGCACTACCCGCGTTTGCGATTCTGATGAGGAAAAGAGGAACATTGCGACTTTGGTTCTCAACACCGATCCGGTATATCCGATATACTGTATCGGCATTACTTGTGAATGTCGATCCTGAAAGGGGAAAATAGCGACTTCAATGCACAGGAATTGTCACAAGTAGGCGTTGATATTGATAGCCTCTATCAATGTTATCAATTGCTCACGACTAGCGTGCTCATCACGGTCGTTCAGAAGTTCTGAATCAGAACGATTCCTGCTTGTCTCAGACAAGTTGTCTGGCCTTGACTCCTTGATATGGAGCCGGATTGGTTTAGCCGATGGAGTAGCACATCAATCGAAATATAGATTCGGATCATCGCGGTTAATCGATGGTTTGTTGGTCGAGGACATCCGGGTGGAATAATCTGTTCGCATCGTCAGTCGAGTCGACGATGTCAGACTGGGGACCAAAACTGTTCGCTCGGACCACCCACCGGGTCAGCCGAGTGGGTGGTCGAATACCTTGCATTAGCGGTCTTCATCTTTCAACAAAGATATGTTGAAATGATAGAAAAAGGGGAAAATGGCGACTCGAAGTGTTTGACGGCCATCCAGCATCATCCCTTAGGGTTGTTGATCTTGATGAAAAAAGGGGTCAATGGCGCCTTCGAGATTTCGCAAGGAATCCAGGGTAAAGGCATCGTCACCAATGGTTGCTGAATTTTGGCAGCTAAAATTGTCGGAGATATACGGTATTGGCGACATTATGTCACCGTCATACAATTTCCGAAAGCGGTCCCCTACATCAGCATTACTCCTACTGGGCCACTGGCAGAGGCTGTTGGTTCTGATAGAAAAAGGGAATGGCTATTCAAAGTACTCGATGTCTCCACCAAACTGGACATCACAAACCGGAGCAAAGAGAAGGCGGGTGTTGACCTAATGACGACCCCCCGTCCGTACGCCAGAGCCCGCCAGGAACCTCGCTAGCAGCTATGAACACCTGGAATGATTGTGAACAGCCCCATGTAGACCATTGACAGCCACACTGAACCAACATCTCCTAGGGTTCCGTCAACACGCATAGTATGCGGCAAACAACACTGCTATTCATCAATAGCTCTTAAGATGCTGTATTGTACAGCAAGTAAGGAGGACCCTTGTAAATACGCTATCCTCACTCATCGCGAGGCTCACACCACTTGTAGCATGTCTTCAGGTCTCTGGTCAATTTCCTACAATATTCATGCTTCTCTTCGCTCCTGTAACACACGCAAGGGCTAGTGGTGCCCGAGTCGTCGTCTGCGCCACAGTGGAACGGCTTCTTCAAGGCTTTTATCAATCGGTGATCTTTCCTCTTCCCGCGTGCACGTACGGCCAGTCCGTGTAATAAAATAGCGGAGATGATGAGAAATCTCTCGAGGAAAAGCCGAGCCATCGTGCGGAGAAAAACCGAGTAAACTATGAGTGTATCGGCTCCTAGTTAGTGCCGCTGCCTTGACGTCGTTCTATTCAACAGAATTCATTGCGTAAAATCATACACGACCGGACTTTTCAATATTGCGTTGACAAAATAAGGGAAATGCAAGTGAAGCTAGAGAGTCAAGATTTGGTGCGCAGGCCAAAAACTGAATTTCCGCAGGTCGCTCTGTGGGCGGACGATTCTGGCAGTCCTTCTGCTTCAATAGCGCTTTCAACACAGTAAAAGTGAGCTTCGTCGACGCTGCTGATGGAAGGAACTTATGCGGCGCTTAAGGGACGTCGCTTCTGGGCTGTGAGGAGTTCCCCTTCTTTGATTGGAGCTTCCCTTATACGTCATTGCTGTACATTTTACACTTGCCGAGTCTTTCTGCACTAAGGGCGCTGGCAGTCACGCCGATTATACACGAAAGTGGTCTTCAAAAACTCTTGCAGGTGCCAGTTGCTGCAGTATTAAGTCTCCCTGAGGAGTTCATTTGGTCACTCGAGTTTTCTCTTGTGGAGTTTCTTCGTCCTTTCCTCCCGTCGAGATGTCGTCCAACACTGCAGGGCAGCAGTCATCTCCTGCAGTGGCTGCTGCCCATGAACGATGGTTCAGTAAATGTACTATAGACCAATTAAAGGACATAGCCCGGTAGTCGCACCCGATGGTCGGAGTGGGCTGGTGGATCTTGGACTTGTCACTAGGCACTTCCGACTGCGCGTGGGAGGTAGGAAACAAGAGCTCATCGGGCGACTTGTCAATTACGTTATAGAGAACCCGCATGCATGGCAGGAACTTCAACGGACCGGGAGTAAGTGCTGGTCAGATGGGCTGCCAGCGACCAGCTGTGCGGTGTAGGTAATTCAGTATTTGGAAGTGGTGGATGGTCGCAGGGAGCTCATTATGGGGCCTCAAGTTCTTCTCGCGGCGATATGTACTTTAGCCATGCTGAGAACGCTGCTAGGACTTTCGGCGGTAGGAGAGTATCCAAGGTCGAAGCTGGTTAATGACAGTTGGTTGTATCGTAGGGTCCTCGTCGACCGCGGCGGATAGAGGAGGGCTTCCTGGGCAAGCGGTCAAGGACCCAGATTTGGAAGAAGTGTTTGAGGCTATGGATCCCTTCTGGGAGGCGGCACTTTCAGCGGTAGTATCGGTGGTGGGGTAGGGCGGTGTAACGAACGCCGCTAGAAGGGAACGTTGTGGCGACTTCTCGGGAAAGTAGCACTCCGACGTCTGAACTTCTGCGCCCGAGCTTATTACATCTGCCTCGGCGACACTGGAATTGGTGGGAGGAGTATATTGGCGCTTGTTTCTCGAGGGGCTTCAAAATTCCTTTGCTGACTTGGCTTATAGTCGTCATACCGCTGTCGTCACGATGGGAACAATGAACATATGATCCGTGAGTCACTATCATGATGGTAGCCTTCAGTGTGCAGTTGTGACTAGTGGATGAGGATGGTCTGATTTGTGAAAACTTTGGTATGGCCCGATTGATACTTGAAGTATAGGGAGTAAGCGTTGGAACCGTGGTAACTTGTGGTATATTCGTCGTGCCACTGTCGTCGTGATATTAGCAACGGAAATAACTCACGTAGGTCATTATTATGAGAATTGCCTTCGGTGTAGTGCAAGTGGGCGACTAGAA